>JAAGKR010001334.1:0-130359 GCA_011419295.1 Clarias macrocephalus
TAATGAATTACAAACGGGAATCATTAAAGAGGGGGCGGGAATACAGTGTGTAGATAGAATCAACTTCTGGTCATAGAGCATTCCTGCCACACAGATATTTTCATCTACACTTCGCCAAGACCCACAACCAAATTTATGTACTACATATTTTACACTCTTCAATTATTATTTAACTTTATATCATGCTTGATTTTATAATAAGACTTAGTGCTGTCTTTCAGGACTGAACTCGGACACTTCTGCAATAAAGCAAGAAGAGGCAAAATACGTCACTAAAAACGTTAAGCGTAAAGAATAATTATACAGTTTTAGAGAGCATAAATATTTCACCAGATCAACTATAGATTTAAGAAAAAAAGAAAAAAAAGCCAACACACTGAACATTTTATCATGTCAGAAAGGCATGTGGGTTGCAAGAAAAACAGAGTTGCCGTCAGAAAACATTATGAAAGTAAAAACTGACAAAATGTTGTTTCTGATTACTTCACATTGCATATTTTACCAGAAAGATTATGCAATCAAATATTTCGGGTATTTAGATTATCTCCAGGGATTTTTGTTTGTATGTATGTATGTATGTATGTATGTATGTATGTATGTATGTATGTATGTATGTATGTATGTATGTATGTATTTACGCATTTTTAGAAATGCTTCAGATGAAGAAAATGGAAAGAAAAAACAACCGATGTGCCTGTGGGGAAGCATATAAGTGACATCCAGCTGTTTTATACCGCTTGGGCCTATTTCATAATTTTTTGTGCTATTTCACCATGTTTATGCCTTCTCATTGAGCCAATGGTTTTGTACAAGCTGTGCTTTACCACTACATAATTACTTGTTTATTACCTTTTGTTTATGTAATTAAATAACATTAATAATAATAATAATAATAATAATAATAATAATAATAATAATAATTATTATTATTATTATTATTATTATTATTATTATTATAATAATAATAATAATAATAATAATAATAATAATAATAATAATAATAATAATATTGTTATTATAGGCAGATGATATTCTTGAACTTTCTCACCTTAAATGAGTAGTTTCTCTTTAAGCAGACCGATATCTTTAGAATGTCATGTTGTTTTAAGCTATCCTTCCCTTAAAGTTAATTTCTGAGTGTTGGTTTTCTGATAGCGATCCATCAGTAGGTCTATATCCAACAACAGAATCCATGATTTATGCTTAATACTTGTGCCGTTATTTAGTATTATATATAAAAATGATCATTAAACATGAACAAAATGTCACTGCAAGTTCAATACAATATTAATGCAGACGTTGTTTATAGGAAAACACACTACAGCCAGATCACAACTCCTTAGTGACTTTATAAATTTTTTAACATGCTCGTGTTCATTCTTTATCCCTGTCAAATGATTTTATGTTTAATCTAATGTATATACTACTGATACTAGGCTGATACTTACCTAGGTTTTACTGAAAACGAAAAAGCCTGGAAATCTCACCAGATGTTATGTAATGTCATGTAATTTTATAATAAAATCACAGTTAGATGTGATAATCAAGCCGATAATTAATAAATTTGTAATTGCATTATTATTATTATTATTATTATTATTATTATTATTATTATTATTATTATTATTATTATTTAGTAGTAGTAGTAGTAGTAGTAGTAGTAGTAGTAGTAGTAGTGGTGGTAATGTTATTGTTGTTGTTATTGTTGTTTCTAACGAAACCTATTAATCTGATATTACATACGTTGAATCAAAACTCTTACTTTTGCTATATTACAGCATCCAGAGGTTAGCTAACATTTGTGAAAACATATTTAAGCAAACGGATTTTAAATGTAGTTTATGGTAACAGCTTGATGAGCCGTTTCTAATATTCAATCATGCATGCTTTCACTGCAGTGAACAAGAAAATCTCATTTGTGTCGGTTTTTTTTTTTTTTTTTTTTTTGACGGAACAGAAACCACACCATGCTGATTTACTGGCTTTGGCATGCATAAACACGAGCGGTGCAACTAATTCACTGTTTTCCTCTCAGGTTTTACGTTGGGTTGCAAATTTTCACACACATCATAGACATCAGTAAATTTGCGACAGTACTGAGAATGTTTCTGCAATTGCTGGAACCCCAAGAACATTGCGTTAAGGATTATTCTGTATCTGGTAAAGGAGGGGAAAGGCATTCCTCACGAATAGAAAAAAAACACTCCTGTAGAATCAGATTCGCGCGCACACGCACCCCCAACTCACAGCGTAGCTCATTCATGCAAATCCTCCGTCAATAATAGCGAGGCACCTGAACTGCGAAGAATTGAGGAGAACATTATCCTGCCATGCACAGTGTCAGCACAGCTACCTTCGCTACCACTCTGTGCTGTTGAAATCTTTGTAGTCTGCATATGTTGGACATATTATTATCGCCTTCTAATAACCTATAATCATCGGATAGCCAATAGTGTGGGATGATGCTAAAGAATCAGACACAGCACAGTCCGCGTGTTCCAGCTCTCAGCACACTCATTGCTGTGTAGCGCATCTGGAGCCACTGAAGAAGGTAAGGTCGCTTTGCATGAGCGTGCTGGATTTTTCTGAACTGATCAGAAGAGAACTTATTGTATGCTTGGAGGCTTAATGGGGTGCATTTCGACTGCATGATCAAACTTGTTTTTGGAGGCGAACGCTTTAGGTCTTTTTGTGAAGCTATAAGAAACAGTTTAAGATGCTTAAAAGTGACCGATTTGTGTCTATATATGTTATTGTCGTTTTCATTTTTCCCAGTTTTTTACCTTTCCCTGTGTCCAGGGGAAGAATGATTTGTGTGATGGTGTTGTGTTAACTGTGATGTGAATGCGAGGCGACAGAGCGCAACACATGTAGTTGATCATCTTCGGATTCAACTCATATTAACAGCCGATTGCATAAGGCCAATTACTTCTTAACCTGCAGGGGAAAGTCTTACTAAACTCTCATTAGAATGGTCCCGAGTTATATATCAGCTCTTGCATTCATACGGTCGCTTAATGTTTGTATTCAATAACCTGGAACATATTAATCTCAGATAGTGAAAGACTTTTCAGATGTCCCGTTCTAGTTACTGTGTGAACATGAAAAAAATTAAATGATCACAGATTAACTCTATGGCGCTTTATTGCCAAGATGACATGGATGGGATTAATAAACTGGATCTGACCCCCTCCCTCCTCTCTCTCTCTCTCTCTCTCTCTCTCTTGCTCGCTCTCTCTCGCTCTCTCACTCACTCCCTCCCGCGCGCGTTCTGTCAGTCGGCTCGCGCTGGCACGGGAGAGATTGAAAGTGACATACACACTCACACGCGGCTGACCTCGGTCTTTTATGTCGAAGAAGAAGCTCCTGTTGAGGAGTGAATAGACAATCTCAGGTCCCTCGTCTCCTTTATTTCCTTACGCACTAGGACTTGGTCGGTTTATAACGCGCGCGCGCTGTCTCCTCGCATTGCGCTCGCACGGGCTCGCGGCGGACAAAAACTGGCTGCACTTCCGTCACGGGGAACTTGTGTCGCTTTGCTGGTCGGATCTCCGTCTCTGCCATTATCGCTTTCTTTCTCACCCCCTCCTCCTTGTCTCTCTCTCTCTCTCTCTCTCTCTCTGCCTTCCCAGTCATCTCTGCCGCCTCCTCGCTTTAGACTCTGGCTTCCAGTCCCGCGTTCACACACAGCCTAAGTGTCAAACCGCCGATATCACCAAGCCGATTTCAGCCCACCGATATTAGCAACACGCCGATTCCAGCCATCATCGAAGCAGCAAGAAGATCAGCCCTGGATTCTCTACTTTTACTCAATGGACAGAGCCCTCTCAACGGCCAGCCCCGATACCAACACGCCGTGAGCAGTAAGTTCATTTCCATATTTAACCGCTTGTCTCAGTTTCCTCCAGGCTTTATCACACGTGCTGTTTTTCCCTCTGTTTTCGGATGGTACACTTTAGAATAACTCGTGCTTCTGCTGTTGCTGCTGCTAAATTAACATCTACAAAGTCCTGGCTATAGAGTTTTTGATGCCCATCTGCTCGCACTGTATAGCGTTAATTTATCACGTAGGATTGTGAAATATAGTTTTATATTAATATTCTGTCAACAACATGGAAGTTAATTTCCATCTTTCGCATTTATTTACATAGCGAAATGACCCATCCGCCATTTAATAAATGCATAATGCATAAATGCATGCTCAATATGGCGTTAACTGATGCAACGTAAAATTACTATTGATCATTTTAAATGATGGTGAGTTTACCCAGATTTTGTGTTGTAGCACATTGCACCTTTGGACTCAGACAGCTTCTGATGTTAATCTTCTAATATTAGTGAACATTAACACAGAACATTCAGTTACAGTATACTTTAACATTTGTTAACCTAAAATATTAAGGCGAACTTTGGTGTGTAGTGTAAAAGCTGGCGGCTACAGTACAAACTTATTGTAAATTAAATTTCCCAGTGTTGTTCAATTAAAATGGTCTTATGACAGAACAAAACATAGCGAAAACTATTAAAGTTAATTAATAGTTACTTCATATTTAGATTTACCTTTTAATAAATGGGTTATCGATATTTAATAAAAGCGATTATATAACGAATTATTATTTTAGTTATTGAATTATATAATTAATTATCTAAATTACAATGCAACCATAATTGTGCTACTACTAGTATTAATAATAATAATAATAATAATAATAATAATAATAATAATAATAAATTTTATTCTGGGAATCAGCAGACACTCCCTGTGAATACTTTTACCATTCAACTGCTAGTACTCCTACAGCTAATAATAATAATAATAATAATAATAATAATAATAATAATAATAATAATAATACTTGTGTTGACGTTTTCTACAGCTAATTTATATTTCCTAGACAGCAATAGCTCCCATTCGTTTGCAGCTGAGCTAAATTAACTGCGAATTGAATTTAAACTGTGTAAAAGAATCGGATCCGAGATTCTGGAGTTCTGTAGTTTTTCTCATTACAAAACAGATGAGTTACAGGTTATTACAGCTGCACACAACTGAGTAACAAATTAGTTCAACCCGAGAGCATGTCGCGCTTTAAAGGCGCCGAGTGTTATGCGTTAGCTGTCCAACTCAATCATACTGTTCAACAATTATATATATATAATTTAAAAAAATAATACATGAAATTTTTTATTAATTATATCACCGTTTATGTGACTTTGGAAAGACACAATCGTCCAGTAGAAAAATAAGAGGCGTTTTGGCGTTCCTCACTTACTGCCACCACTGACCTTCTGCCCCGTGGAGAATAACCGCACCGCGCACAGCCAAACTCCTTCCCATCCAAACCAACCTCTCTCTCTCTCTCTCTCTCTCTCTCTCTCACACACACACACACACACACACACACACTCAATATTTTACTCTTTTTTTTAATTCACATTTTCGCTCAAAGATTAGGTGCATTAGGTACCCTGTCTCACTTCTAAATATTTGATAATAAACTGTAATCACCATATAAACTATTTTCTGTATTTTGTTATATTCTACATCATCGTTGTATTTTCTTGAGTTTCTTCTTCCTAACACCGTTCCGAATAAAACTTATCTAATGAACACTTTTAGTGGATCAAGAAAGCCAGTAGAGTGTTTTAATCACATATTAATCAACACGTTACTGGACATGTCTACAGGACATGAGTGTGATGTGATTTGTTTTGCCTGCAGCTTTATTTTTAATGAATTAATTCATTATTTATTTTTTTTTTCGTTTTTTTTTTTTTTTTGCACATTTGCAACTATTCAAAGACAGCTTTAACTACAAGCAAACTAGATTAGCTCGTATGAATTAATAGTGGTTTGGTTTATTTTAGGAAAATAATGTCTTACTTGACTTACTTAATTTTATTAATCGTCCATCACTAAAGCATTTGCAATAATAACAGACCTTGACTTATTTAGTTATTTTTAAAAAAGAGCAAGAAGACACGCATGTATAGATTAAATTCGTAACATGGTGAGTTAGTGTTGGTAAAGCGTACAAACTTCCAAAAGAGAAACAAAAACGCATTCGAAAGACACTTTCATAAGTCACTCTGTGTGACTTATAAAAACACTATCTATCCATCCAGAGTCGAAAGGAATACTTCTAACATGCAAATGGAACTAAAACGCAATAGTTTTGACTCTTATTAGTGGCACAAACTCTGGAGTAAACACGCAAATGAAACAAGCAGAAGCATATGGAGCAGTGCGCAGGATTCAGGATCGGATTGCATGTGACTTTCGCCTCTCCATTCAGGCCTCGGTTTATGCATACAATCAATGTTTATGAAATATGAATTATATTTTAGAAGGCACTAATGCCTTTCCCATGCTTGTGAGAGACAGGGATGTTTAGTATAGAGTTGCCCTGAAGCAGCTGTTAGCGTTAAGGATTGTATCGTTGTTCGTTTTGAAGTGGAACTGGTGCGTTCAATATTCATTCGTATAAACTATGCGCTTCGCTCTTTGACTTTTTCTCCTTTGCTGAAGACTAAAGAAAAAAAAATATGTCTCACGATTTCCCAGGCTTGCCTGACATCTCGACAGCTTCTTACAATCCCCACAACGTCCCAGACCGCTCACTACCGAGTCCGTCGACCCAAGGAGAAGAGTTTGCGCGATATTTTGTCATACTTTTTGACACCATACTATGCTGTTTATTTAGTTTGGTTCCACGCAGACTTCGCAACGCGTGTGTGTCGGTGTGTGTTAATCACCTCAGAGATTATTCTGGTGGTTAAGAACAGATTTACAAAGCCAAAAATCTTTTTCCATTTGAATAGCATACTGGACGTATGAACACAGCCTAGTCTAACCTACTGTATATGGCCTCGTGCACTACGTATCCATAGGGAGCCAAATGTTCTTCAAGTCTACCGAGTCGTAATATTGCATATCGATGTTTATTTCAAACCCACAAGGTTTACTTGTGAGCTCGAAATAGAGTCAATGCTTTTCCTTTATTGCATTTTTTTTTTCTTACTTCGTTTTACTTTTCAACCTGAACTAGAAACGCACTTGATTGGTTTTATTTCATGGACTTTTTGTGCATGCGGTATTAAAAGCTTTTATTCTTTCTTTATTCTAAGCTGATCACTCTGTCAAATGGTGCAGAGCATGTGTTTTATTCTCAATCGGTAATTTCATCACCGTTTATGCTTATTATTAAGACAGACAATTAAATAGCAACCACACTTTCCCAGCCCTGTCCACCTGTAAGGTAAACTGGTGGTAATTATAAACAGGTTGACAATCATTGCAGTACCACATTTAGGCCTAATCTTTCTCAGCTCTGTGGATTTCGCTGTGATTATTGGATAACTCCTGTTTATAAAGTACCAATATACGTAAATATCCACAATATCAATGCTGTATTAGGCTACTGCCTTCTGCATTATTTGGACAAATATCCAAGCAGCAGTATTTCACAGTCCTGCACCCTGTACTTGTCTGCCTTGTCAACCATATGTGACAACTGTGAGACTTACTGCTGTGAGTCAGTGTGTGGTCCCTGCAAGTGTAGAGCAGCAAGCCTGTTCTGTGGTTAGTGCATAGGTGTGTGTGTGTGTGTGTGTGTGTGTGTGTGTGTGTGTGTGTGTGTGTGTGTGTGTGTCACATATGTTTTTGCCTATATTTGCCTGCGTGTGTACACACGCTTGGGGGGCGCATAATAAAGTCCTACCTCCAACTCTTTGTCTTTTACTACCAAATGAGATGTTTACGAGCAAGCTGAACGAGGTCTCGAGAAGATCTGTTGCACTCCCTTCACTGCTCAGCCACCAATTCTGCTTCCTCACCACATGGTACATTTACACATGTCACCAAGTCAGGTCTTTCTTCCATTCTTCGTTAGCCTGCAGATTTATTTCCTGATACAATATGATCTACAATATGATACATACATTCCTTATTTTTCACACATCTTTCAGTTGTATGTGTGCACATGTTGCAGTACATGTGATGTTCTTTTAGTTTTTTAGGTTTAGTCGCTAAATTGCTTGCCTTATTATGTGTAAATCTTATTTAATTATCTCTGCTGGTTATGCTGTGATCGGCTATTAAATGCATAGCTGATAAGTTGTTATCTGTCTTTCCCCTCCTTCCCAACACACACCTGTACAAGAAGAGACTCTGCAGGGGCCTTCATAGACGTCCCTCTGACCCTCTACTCATCCTTTATCAGCACTCGAACTCGGCCCATATTTTAATAACCATGCAATAAATGACTATTACACAGCTATTCTCTGGCCAGTGCGGTTAACGCCTTAGCACATTGTCACCACACAGATATGGGCTAATAGTGCTAACATGGATCAACCTATGTTTATTTCATTATTTCAAGTTCATTGTTAGGATCTAGGGGGAAAAAAGATTGGTTTATCAGTACTGTCAGTTCACGTCTATGGTTTTATGGTGTTTAGGAACAAGGAACTTAATGTGTATTCATTTTTAAGTACAGTTTACCTCAGACAGTCTCCTTTCGTGTCTCTTTTTCTACTGATTACACCAATGCCACATGCCACTAGCTGACAATGACAGTATTACTCCACAGTGCATTCAGTTGTGTGGCGCTTTTACTATCCTCATTTCCTGTGAGTGGCAGAGGGCATTCTCTGTGCCAGAACAGAGAAGGAGTGAAAGAAAAAGAGTACAGTTAGAGTATGAGTAAGCAAGAGATGTAAAAAATAGTGAGAGCCATAAGAAACCTGCATTGTGGTTACTGGAGTTTAGAAATCAAGGTCTCTCAAGACATGAGCCTTTTCCATTTATTAAACAAACTAGATACTTGTAGCATGTATTTAGTCTGAAGCAAATATATATATACCGATCTGTTGTGATCTGTAGAGTTTAAACAGGAACACCTTCATTGAATCTATCACTCTCCATGTTCCTCGGGTGGATATGGGTTTATTCCGGTTTTATCTTAATGAGCGAATCTTTTAATCTGCCTTCATTAATCTACATAATTGATTTGATGTCCAATATATTTTTCAGATATAAAAAAGATATGCGCTTTTCAAAGAATAAATGTACAGAATAAATGCATTATGGTAACAGTTGCACAATATCCTCATGTTCTCTTTTCTCTTGAGGTGCATTTTTAATCTAATCTATATTGTATACACAGAACAAACATATGTATATCCTTTCTATTTACATCGAAACCATATGATTTTAATTTCATACAGCCAGTTGTATTTGGTCTAAGCTAATCTGATTTCTGCGTTTTGATTTCTTTGCCATGACTAGGATTATAATATTTAAAGAATGGATTATGATACCAATTTTTTTTTTTTTTTACAATATTAACGACAACATCACAGCACTTAACATTAAGATGTCTTAAATGAAGTGAATTTCCCAGTATCATTTTGGATCCAACTTATCTTCCCTGTCAAATATTTGTAGTTTAGGAAGAGGGTGTAGGAGGACAAGTAAAGCATGATAGAGTGAGAGACAGAGGGATAAGCACACTGATGCAAACTAAGATGCAGACCATTTCTTGATTGTGATCAGTGGTAGCGTCATTAGACTCAGGCAGGTCAGGACCTGTGCTCTACTGCAAAGGTACAGAAAAATCAACGGGATCAGCAGCTCAAATCAGCTGTAAAGTAGATGAAAGACACTGAGACACCAAGGAGGGCAATGGGCAGAAGCATTTCAGATGTCTGCAGTGATTTGATGGTAAAAGGAAGATGTGAAGATGCAAAAAGCAAGATATATAAAATATTCAGAAGAGGACCTTTCATTAAAATAAATCTTCCATACAATGCCTGTAGCGTGACATATGGATTCTTCTCACCCATGTCTTTTCGTCATGCACAACATTGCTTCTTTTATTTTCTCTCATATATCTACTAAATTCTGTTAAAGATTACAGGCTTCGTTTTGTTACGTGTTTATTAAGGTTTTTTATGGCCCCTGTGGGATCTGTACTCTAATAAGTACAGAGGCAAACAGGAATAGGCACGCTTTTTATTAGAAGCAGATCTATGACTTTCCTTAGCGCTAGTGAAGCTTTTTATTCAACACTAAACTAAGGGCTGTTTTTTACCACTCTTATGGGTGGCATATAGTAAGATGAGTGTCTCTTCATTAGGTCTTAAAAGAGTAACTTGTAGTTATTAGAAAAATGTTTTCTCAGTGACAGAGTGACTAAAATAAAGTATAATCTTAAATGTAGAATTAACAACTACGGTGCCTGATTTAAGATGTACAATATTCCTATATTTATACCTGAATTATAAACACTCTTATTTGTTAATTTACCACCAGAGATTATGTTGTGCAAAAGCTGTTTTGACTCCGGCTTATGTTCGGACTTATGTCATTTTCATTTGTTTCATTTGGTTCACATTTTACGCATTTTTCCATTTTATTTTTATTTTTCTCCAACTTTAGGTCATTGCAATGAATGTAAATAGTGTGTTTTACTTATAATAATTTTTTTTTTTTTTTAAGATCTTGCTTTTTTCAAGAACCATAGCAATTCCACAGATGATGCTAGAATGCTAGATGATGCTGGAATATTTAATGGATTATATACAGTATGGCGATGATATAGGTACAGGGTGGCATAAAATCCTGGCATCATAGGAAAAATTCATTTAAAACAATAAATGACAGCAAATGTGCAAATTGATAATCTTTGTCTTTAGTACAGATATGGTTCTGGGCGAAATTCCGATGACCTCAAAGATAAAAAATCCAGTGTTGTCTGGTTCTATTTGATCTTCTATTGTTAGCTTTCAACCCATCGTAAATAAGTCTGAAATAAAATGAACAATATCAAATTTTAAAGTGTGTTATTGGAGACAGGTTTGTAAAAGCACTATATAACTTATAATTCAGCAGTCTCCAGAATCATTTATTTTTACCCGAACAGCATTTAAGTGTTGTGTTCCTCCTTTTTTATTCTGCACCCATTAAACCACAATGAATTTAGCCTTTTGCTTTACTGCCCTAGTTGAAGTTTTAATCACTCTGGGGTTAATGGCTTTAATTTATTATTCATTTCAAACACTTATTCCCATCTCGTAATGCTCATTCAATTTAATTTGTACTACATTGGTACAAGATTTGTTCATAAAGCCCAGAAACAAATTTAACATGCTTGCACTAGGATTATTCTGCTTCAGTGTTAAATTTAATATACATCAGTAATATTTAAAATATAGGTTTAAAATATAGATTTAATTTAAATTTGTTTTAAATTTAAAATCGGTTGTTTTAACTTAGGTGAATTTAAGTTGTGACTTTAAAATACACATTTTCTCTGCTGAAACTAGGACCAGTCCGAAGTTAATAACAGTGGGCAAGGTTTCATTGTGCCTTATCTGTTTCCTTCTGGAACACACATGCCTGTCACTGGTAAAGGTGGTCGTTTGTTACACTTTATGGTATTCTGCAGCTACATTTCTGTAAATAATGTTTTCACTTTTTGCTAAATTTTAGACGTTTCTTTTTGCTTTTTTTTCACCTGCTTCCTCTGAGACCACATTTGACCACAGCCTTTGCTTTGTGGCGGGAGTGAAATGTAAATTGTGTTTCTCCTCCTCCACTTGGCTAGTAGTGTGTGAGTACTCATTCTTTCACACTTGGCAGGTGAGCCGCCCTGCCTGGCATTCATCCTGATGGACATTACCAATATTAAAGGTTTGGCTGAAAAACAAGAGCCCTTGGAATCCAGCCCAATTGAGCACACATGTGTGCATAAATATGTAATCATTAGAATTGGTAATCTGTAACTATATATTGTTGATAAAAGGAAATATTGACTAAAAATGCAAATCCAAAAAAAAAACCTTCTCTTGATAAATTTTATTAAATCATCCTTGTAGAGCCATACAAAAAATATTACGCTTATCAGAAATAAACACACAAACATGTGCACATGAACACACGCATATGCACACGCTTATACAATTACTTGCTAGAGAAGTCTGACAGACATTTGTGCCCATGCTACATTGCCCTAACACACATAAGAACATATAAATGCACACAGCGAGTAGTTTACATTCCCTGTAGACACTGGTGCAGAACGAGATGCATAGTCAGTCTGTTTGTTGATTGCAGTGATAAGCCCCGAAGGAAAGGTCCTGTGGGTTATAGGACACTGCTATCAGCTTTAGCTCTACCACCTGGATGTTACTCCTCATAAACCCACCTAGTGTTCCTGGGATAGTCCCGGGCTCAACCACGACCCTGAAAAGGATAAAGTGGTTAGTGAATTTGAATGAATGAAGATTGCTAAAGGATTTGCATTATTAGAGTGCTGAATATTGTATGTAAATCCCTTACATAGCATTCTGTGGGCAGTTGCTCTGGCATTTAGTACTCTGATGTCTAGGAATAGTAATAAGTAACTGGGCTTTTAGTAATTACTGTTCAAGTGGATTCAGTGTAATGTCATATTGTACTACTAATACACAATCAAAATGACTTGGATGACAAAAAATACATTTAACAAGAATACCTACAAAACTCATTATATCATATGTATATCCATCTACATGGCCATCTCCGTCTCTTCATCAGGTCCGTACTCCCTGGCCGGTGTTCCCCCTGCAGTGTGGAGGGGGATGGAGCGTGGAGGAGGAGAGAGCCCATGTTTGCGCGAGAGCCCAGAACGCCGAACTGCTTCCAGTCCAGATCTGACTGGCCCCCCTCCAGGCAAGATAAGCCGTCTGGAGCTGAATGGCAGCCCTACCGGGCCACGCATCCGCCACAACGGAGCTCCACAGAAAGCTCTGGGAGGTACGACTCCAAAAGCAGCAACAGTAAAATGCCCTAGGTACAAATGTGTACGCATAGTGCTCTGTAATGTCCTGTTCAGGGTGTATCCATGCCTCAGGTCCAATGTACCTGGGAAAGCTTCTGAACCTCACACAATTAGTTAAAAATTAATGAAATCCTTTTATGTACTTCAAATTCAATCTGTGTACGACAGCATTGTTTTATTAGTACTAATAGAAAAAAAACGGTAGTTTGTTTTAGTAGAATAAATATTCAGAGGTTTAGACATTTGAATCCCTAGAAAAGAATAATATAATGTTAAACCAGCTTCAACTAAATACTAGACGAATCTTTTGCATCTTGTGCATCTCCTACAGTGTGTCTGAGCTTTTTATTAGGCTAGATTAAAAGGCTAACTCACAGCCTGCAAAATGAATCAATTCCATCCTATACACCAACATGGCCTGCGGAGTGTCATGGGGACAATATAACACCAAGTGTAGTTAATAAAGTAGCACTGTAGGGGCCTGATTTATTTGCCCAGGTCATTCATTGATCATAACTTCCCAGATGCAAGCACGCACACAGACACACGCAGATATTGTACATACACACAGTGTCGTAAAGGAAATAAAATGTTGGGTGTAGTCGTCATGGTTGTGGTGAGCAAATAACATTTCATGGCATTTTATTTTTATTAGTTTTGTTTGTTTAACACAAAAAAAATACAAAGTTCAATTATACATACTCAAGTCAAGGTACATCTGTGCATATCAGTTTAGTTCAGTCTAATTTCTAATTTAATGTTTTTGAGTCAAACTGTAATGTTTAGCTAGTTGGCTTGACACTAAGTAATGTAATTTTATATATATTAAAATGAAATATATGAAATTATAATTTTATATGATATATATATAAATAATAAATCACATGCATTCATGTATGTGTGCATCTGATTTAAAAGGTTTGAGGAAGGCTCAGCGGTGTAGAAAGGCTTTTCCTGTGCCCGTGTGCTGAAAGCTGGGGTCGATGGTTAATCCTAATGAGGGGTTGTCATTGAACATAGGAAACTTAGTGTGCTTCCTTTAAACCACAGCAGAGCAGTAAGGAGAGGGCCACACACATACAGTCATATACATGCTCTCACTTCTGTATATATAGTAAAGTAAATCATAAGTGGGGTTAATTACTTCACCTGACACAGTAGTATACCACCAATCAAACGTACGCACTACAGCCCACAGGCACAGGTCTGTACAGAGATAGCAATTAAGCTGAATGTAGTCACAGACAAGATCTATGCTCACAGATATACTGCACACAGATGCCCACACAAAGTGTTGTGACAAATAAGGCTGATAGATTAAACTTTATGGGCAGGATAGAGAGAGAGAGAGAGAGAGAGAGAGAGAGAGAGAGAGAGACTGGAAGCGTGTGTGTGTTGACATTTATATTTCCCTGTTGGGGGAAATTCACTTACTTGATTTGGCTCAGGCCCATAGTGTAACTCACTCCATAAGAGCATTTGTGATCGTGAATTGGGAGCTAGTTTGATTAATGGGGAGGAAATAGAAATATAGGAGCTGATTGATTAAAACACGAGGCTTGGTTAGGTGCTATATATACAGTATGTATTGATCTGCATACATATACAAATATAGTTTAATATATATATATATATATATATATATATATGTTATTATTATGCATAGGAACATAACACTAATGCTCTCTTCAGTCAGTTCCTAAATATACTGGGAAAAAATCTTGGATCAAAGTAATAAATATGGCTCAAAACTGTAAGAATTTAAAAAAAAAATTTATTACTTTGAGCTAGTGTTCGATTTTTATTAGTGTAGAGAGAAGAGAGGCTATATACATTTAGCACCACAGCAAATCACACCACAATAAGCCTCTATATATTATTGTAGCACATCTGTGAGACAGAATGACAGACAGAGAGAGAGAGAGAGAGAGAGAGAGTGAGTGTGAGCATGTGTGTGTTTCACCCAACTTGGCTGTTATTATTAGCGGTCTGGTTTGCCCGACGCTTTCAAACCTTCATTTCTTTAATTAATTTAAACCACCAGAAGACTGTAGAACAAAGCACAGCAAGAAAAATGCTCTAAATGGGAGCAGGTTTTGCAGAGAGAAACAAAACGTTTATATTCACCCAACTGAGGAAGCAGAGATCATGAAACTGTACAGAAGAAAAGCAATCAGCAATGATAAAGGGTAAAGTTTGCAATGTACTGTGTGTTGCAATGTCGAACTAATTAAATGAACGACATATTACTCCTATTATCCGTGTAACCTAAAGGGTTATCAGTTCAGCTTGTAAAACGGAGACAGAGCAATGCTTGATACTTCGTCCACGGACGGTTTGATAAAGGATTGATTATTTGTATGGCTACTAGCCAACTCGGATCATCATTAAATACTGTGATTAACCTATTAATCATTAAGCATTTATGCACTGATGACTTATGGCAAGTGTTCAGAATCAGGTGCAGTCAGAAATTCTGTCACAATCTCTGTCTCTCTCTCTCTGTCTCTCTCTCTCTCTCTCGCTCTCTTTCTCCCAGCAGGTCTGATGATTCCCGTGTTCTGCGTGGTAGAGCAGGTGGATGGAGGGATGGTGGTGGAGGGGGAGGGCAGAGAGGAGCATGCAGAGTTTGTACTAGTCAGGAAGGACATTCTCTTCACTCAGCTGGTAGAGACGGCGCTTCTTGCCCTCGGCTACTCCCACAGCTCAGCAGCCCAGGCACAGGGTGAGTCCACCAGTGGAAGTCACACTTCATTATCTTGATCGAAGCTCAGTTTGAAATGATTATGACCTTTTCTGATCAAGTGGAGCTGTGTGGTGTGGATTAATAGTGTGATTACTGGCCCACTAATAATTGACTGATTTAAGGTTATCGAATCAAATTATTCAATTACATTTTATATACAGACTTAAAAATCATATGTCAATCAGGTAACAGGATGAAGAGCCCATTGAGAGTTTGCACAGTGCAGTTTGGACATTTGACTGGTTCCCACAACGCAGAGTGGTTGTTGTTGTTGTTGTTGTTGTTGTTGTTGTTGTTGTTGTTGTTGTTGTTGTTGTGGTGGTTTTACAAATTTACTCAATAAAATAACTGAGGTAAAGTGTTTCAGAGGTTAAAGTTATGGTCAGATTCAAGTGTAGGAACAGTATTAATTATTAATAACAATTAGCCAATATTAATAAGGTGGTGGGTGCATGATGCAGATGACATTTTAATTATTGTGTGTGTGTGTGTGTGTGTGTGTGTGTGTGTGTGTGTGTGTGTGTGTGTGTGTGTGTGTGTGTGTGTGTGTGTATGAAGTAGACAAATTGTTTGTACGTATGCTAGCAACAGAAGGATTATAATGGCATTAATGTACTGTTATACATATAGTTTTCCAGGCATCTTCTGAATGTGCAGTGAGAAGTGTGCAGGGAAAATAAAACAACAATCTATTTAACAATTTATATAACAAAGACATCATTCTCAAGATCGAGCCTAAACCCAAACATCTCTAAACACATTTTGATCCTCTCTCAAAAGTATAGCATCAAGTTAAGACAATTTTGTGAAACCACAAGTTTTCAATACTTTTAGGAAAATGTTATCATTTTAACTTCTTGTTTGCTTTAATTGATATTTAAATAGAGCAGAAAATAGACATTTCTATGGACAATTGATCTGTTTTTTGTTATGTTAAAATCCAGGTCAGCATGTTTTTTTTTTTTTAACTAATAAATAGAGCATTTGTTTTTAATTAGGAGTGGATCTGATTGTCAGTTAAACATAAAAATATTACACACAGATTTAAAAAAATCACTGGTTTCAGCAAAAGCTACAGTACAAAATCCACCAAAGAAATATTTATCACCAAAATATTTATAGCAGGATATTTATACCACCAAAGAAAATTTTTATCATACCATCAAATATTTATATTGATATCTTTATGTTTCTGTATGCATATACACTGTAATATTCTGTAGCGTACAAGGGGCATTCAAGTCAAACTGGGACTTCTGATTGTGCAGAATAACAGAACACAGTTATGAACTGTATGAACAGTTAAAAACTGTATAATCCCCTCTGCTACAATAAATGACGTATTCCAGCATTTCACTAGTGCTTGGATACCATCAAGGCAGAAAAATTTCTCAGCATGCTGGAGCCATAATCAGACTGCCTGCTTCATCTCTGAAATGTTGGCCTCCCAGGAACTCCTTTAATGACCCAAATATTAGGAAATGCCTTTGAACGAGGTTAGGATGGGGAATGTGGCAATAACTCCCGGCTGAGTTCCTGTAATGGTTGAGATCAACATTCACGGATGTACAGCCTTCTGTAAAATGTTTGCACCATTCAAATATTTTACTGGCACTAGGAGTCTTACCACCGTACTCTGCTTGATGTCTTATCTAAAAATAGCTTTTATGCCTTCATTCACAAAAAAAAAACAAAAAAAACATCACAAGCCCCTTTTTGACTTGAACACGCCTCAGAATACTACATTGTAATATGTGCAATCCATTGTCACCATAGCATCTGTGATATAGAGGAAGATATTGAGTCCATCAGACAAAAATATAATCTTTTTGGAACACATAGCATTATGGTATACCATATAAGTAATTCTAGAAAAAAAATTCCATCTTACAAAAAAACTTTAATTATATTATACTTTTGATGAAATAGTAACAGGACATATGTTTGTTTCACAAAATCTGCCAGGAAAAGTCACTGTCAGGCAGCGAAGTCATGTGAGCACAAGAAATATAAAAAAGCATTGAAAAGCTATTCTTATAGTGTTGCAGCTAAGGAACCATTTTTTAGAAAAACAAAGCATTTTTTAATTAATGTGTTGAAGCCTCTACAACGCATTGCAATAGTCAATAAGTGGCAGAAGGCCATATGAAACTAACAGAAGAGATAGAAGAGAAAAACACTAATGCTTGTTTTTGTGAAATGCAGGGGTGGTTCCGTCATGGTCTGGTGGTACATATTTTAACCAGTGATGTAGCAGATCTGGTCAAGACAGTGAAATAATGAACATTTAGTCTTATAAACAGATTTAGTTTCGTCATCTGTGGGTAAACAACTGAGTGGTTAAATTCTGAAAACTGCTTTCAACACAATAAAAATAACACAATACACAAAGATTGCCAACTCAGTAAAGAACTATGGGAGGAAAAGTTTGATGGGAGCGTTACTTTATTCATTTATATAATACCTTGTGACTCCCAACTTTAGCGTAGCTGATGCTGTATGAGACTTAAACAGCCATGTGTCATTAAGCTTAGAAATATTCTATTATAAATATATCAAACTGACACACACAATTATTAATGTGTTTAATGCAAAAAAAAAAAAAAAACAAATATATAAATACTATTCAAGTACTATTCAACTATTCAATGCATGCACACAATAATAATTTTAGTTTTAAATATTGACTGTTCTTATAACTCTTTCACAGTGCAAACTGTGCATTTTTTTGCTCTGTTAATTATTTATATGTTGAGCTGCAGTTCATTTTTTTTTTTCATATGAGAATGTGAAAATGTCCAAATTAATGGACAATTATTGTATTTTTGGAAGCGTGATAACTACTGACTGTCTGGCATCAGTCAATTTAAAAAGAGGCCAAAAGGTCATCTCTGCACATTGGAGTAGTTTCTTCAGGAATAACTTTTAAAAAAAAAAGAAGGAGGGAAAAACTAAATGAAATAACACACCATGAGAAAACAAACAGTGTGGAGACAGTCCAATTTACTCCACACCCTCGACAACAAGTCAACTAGATCAGTCTATCTATCTATCTATCTATCTATCTATCTATCTATCTATCTATCTATCTATCTATCTATCTGTCTGTCTGTCTGTCTGTCTGTCTGTCTGTCTGTCTATATGTTTGTCTGTGTTCCTGAACATGTACTGTACCTACTTATCTCATAATCACACAGACGCAGACACAGTCTTACCTCCCCCTTCCCTAAAAATGCGGGGAGAGAGAGAAAGAGAGAGAGAGAGAGAGACCTCATCTTAAATGAATACTTTTTGTTTTTTAAAATAAGCATTTATGTTAAATGAATAATTTCTGGCTTAAATTATACATTTTTTCCCCTGTGGTTCAAGACCAAAATTACACAGAGTCCCGGCTATTTTCTCCCTGTTTGAATTGTGTCCTGCATAGCTCTTTTCCAGCGGTGTATTTAAGCTCCTCTCCCATCACCACGGCCTTTCTTTAATTAGCCTGGCCAGCAATTAACTGGGAGATATTGTTTATTTCAATTATAAGGGTCGGAGTATTTTTATAGAAGCATATAGACAGACCTGTAGTTTAAGGCTTCAGACAATTAACAGTGGTGATGGCTTACAGAAGTGCATTGTTGCCCTGCCACGTTTGACATGTGGCTACTGAGGGTCAAACCACCATCTGGGTCAGTTGGATGGAAAATATGTTCTGTTGCTTGATATGGTAGATGCGGGCATTGTGGACGCTTTGAACTGTACCAGCTGACATTTTTTATGGGGGGTCTGCTTTTTTTCTGCTTTATGTGGGCTGCTGTATAGTCCAGTACGATCCCATTCCAACAGAATGGATGTGTGGATGTTCTAAAGATAATATATTAATTCTATTAATATGACAAAAAAAAATCTAAATTGGTCAAGAAAACATGTTTATAAATCACCGTCAGTATTTGTAAGATCCACAGAGATGAATAACACTGACCACCTGAAAAGTAGACTCTTGAGGAGAATATGAAAACGTCAGTAAAAAAAAATATGTGTGTATATATATATATATATAAATGAATGATCTTTACAGCAGCATTACAAGTGACACACAGTCAGATTTATCACAGGCAGTGTTTGTCACCCAGGTAAACTTGCACATTAACTGCATATGGATATGTAGTATTATTATTATTGCCAGATTATCCTCTCTTGCACTAGTCAAGACTGTATGAAACTCTGTGGTCGTCCTGACTCACACACATCAGGGGCCGTGCCACTTAAACGCAGTCAAGTGTGTGCATGCGGGAGCATCTATCACAACTCATTGCATTTTTCTGCTTGAGAGACAGAGTGAGAGATAGCATGTGCAAAGAGATTGGCTTTGTGTATATGAGTGTATATGGATCAGTACACATAAGCTTAAGCCAAGCCACCAGTTTCCCACAAGAAAGGCCATCGCAGAGAACAGGAATTTTAATGTGGCAATTGGAACAATGGTTTGAAAAGGGGAAGAAAATGCCAAAGAACATAAGCTTTCCAAGTTAAAAAATGATTCATTAATGCCCTTACCACAAGGCCCAAGTGTGTATTTGTGTGATGGGTGTTTTGTGTTAAAGAAAGTACATCTGTGAAATACTCTGTCAAACAATCTTTTTCAGTTTTCTACTCTAAGAAAACTTGTAGGGTTTTTTTTTAGCTCATTTGGTTGGATCATCACAGGGCTTACTCAGCATTGTAGTGAAGCTATATGTAGAGAAGGTTTTTCCGTGTGTGTGTGTGTGTGTGTAAATTGGATGGCAGCTTTAGTAAGCATTGTTGTGTGGCTTGTATAGACTGTCAGACTGTGGCCAGTGTACATGCAGCACTGCACGGCGAGACAATGAGCTAAACAGGCTCGTCCCACAGAAATCAAAGCTCGCCAGTAATATAAACATGGTCTGAAGACAAAAAGAGAGGGAGAGGAGATCTGAAGGGGGAGTGGCACCACACAAATTGTCTTCATCTGTTTCACTTAGTCCTCGAATTCTGTATCTGGGTAATACGTTTGTACAGATAACTTTGGAGAACAAATGCAAGACTCCCCAAAGGCCTGTTGGTATGTAAGTGAGAAGGGAGAGTCTCAGAGGTGGTCAGGCGTGTGTCGTGTTAGTTTTTCTCTAGCAGTCAAAACACAAACTTGCTCACAAACTTGAGAGGCACAAATGAGTGGACTGTCTGGCTTTTGAATAAAAGAGTTAGTTGTCAGAGGCTAACTGGTGTTGGCAGTGGTGTATTGGCTGGGGATAGGTTAGTGTGTGTCTGCTATTGAGCCTCTTCTACAGCTGGAGCTCTTCAACTTACAGAAATAGCCTGAAGCACCAGAGAGGGAGAGAAGAAGCTAGGCCATACCATGTCTGTCTCGAATTTAGTGGACAGTAATGCGATTTGCATTGTTTAGCTTTCATGACTTCAGCCTGTCCTTGATAAATCCAGGGTAACTTTGCATCCACCTTTCCAGCTGGGTATTTCATACGTGTGTTCATGCTAAGCTTGCAGTTATTTTTCCTTCCTACAGTGTGTGTATGTGTTATGCGTGTGTGTACAAGAGAACGTTACTTGCATGTGGCAGTGATGATGTGGGTCTCTTTGGAAAATAGTTAAATAACTATTGCGATATGCGAATGGAGATGGTCGGGTGCAGCACATCCCAACAATGCTTGTGATATCTGGAAGTAAGCGTTAGTGAGTAAAGTAGCTGATCTTCAGAATAATTTTTTTTTTTTATGCAAAATTTCTGCAAATCAGATCCTCTCTATCATGTGAACATTGTATGACGATAAAGCATCAAACCTAGTTGAATTTTTTGTTGAAAGTTTAATTGATGTCATACCTAAGGTTTAAGTGGTTAATTAAAATATACAATGAACAATATAAGAGCAAATATATTGTCTATATTGAAGGGTCAAAAAAAGATTTTCTATAGTCAGTAATGAAAATATTACATAATGACACTTGATTTTAATGCAATACACCAAACCTTAAGTCATGTGACATCCTGACATTCCATAAATCATCAAGGTTAAAGGTGACTCAAAGAGGAAATGTCTTCTGTCTCCTCCCTTGACTGAGGTTGCTTAGGGACAGACTGATTACGCATTTTATTTACAAGACAACCAAATGACACTCAGATGACTAACATGGTGGTTGTACTCATCCCCCCAGTAGGCACGTCTTTATGGACTACTCCTCGGTCATAAATGGCCATCCCATCCTTTGCACAGTGAGAGGCATTTATAACGGTCAATTTGGGTTAATCAAACAATCATTGACTGGCGTTTATGGCAGGGCCATTAATGGAGGGGCAGACACGAGTGTCCGAGGCATAGCCTCTCCTCCATGTCTTTGCGGGCTGTAAAAGGAGCAGTGGCGTCCCAATGAGCCGCACTTTAATGGGGCAGCCGCCAATGTGCGTGTCAGGTGCTTCTTCCCTGCCAGATAAGGGTTTAATAGATAAGGCCTTATCATTACAGCTATTGTTCCCTGCTGTCTGCTTTTATAGCCTGGGATGAACTGCTCCACAGGGACAGACAGATAGACACAGAGTGAGCGAGGACGGAAAAGAGAAAGCCCCCAATTCACTTCCCCGTATCCATGATGCAATGAACATCCATAAACAATAAATATTGACTCATCTCCAATAATAAATGCCTGCATCACTTTAAGACCACATGTATAGTGTTTATGTCCAAATAGTCCCCGAAGTTCAAAGTCAAGTGATCTTTTTTTTTTTTTCTGTATGGCGTTCCACTTTTTCTATTTTCCACTGAGGCATCCAACATGTCTGATTAATAATTATTTGCTAACATCTGGCCTGCTGTGGTGATGTAATGTACCCTACTCAGCTTTTGGTGTTGTGGTGGAACCGCTGAGCGAAGGGTCTTTCCATTTCAGCCATCACTGACAGTGGGGGTGGCACTGACCATCTTAATCGTGTAATGGAAATGGATTTATGTTGTGGAAATTGGTACAAATTAAATCAAACAGGGTTAATGAATTCTCTCTGTGTGTCTCACTCTCTTGCTCACAGGCATCATTAAGGTGGGTCGTTGGAACCCGTTGCCTATCCACTGCCTGACGGACGCTCCCGAAGCCACAGTGGCTGACATGCTGCTGGACGTCTACCACATGGTCACACTCCGCATCCAGCTGCAGAGGTCAGACAGCATAGCAGCAGCAGGGTGGAGGCTGCACAATGTTTACTCTGTTAAAATGTGCTAACCTTTTCAAAAAATTTGATTACAATTTTTGACAATACTCTTTTTTAAATAAACTATTAAGCCATTGAATTCTGAGAACCAGTCAGTGAGTGCAGACTTCATTCCACCCTCTATTCACTTCATACTCTGTGAATAGTTCATGGTTGTTAATGGTGGCGCAGCCGCCTTTCAGAGTTGCACGTAGAGTATCCAAGACTTTCACTGCAACATGTTTGGCTGTTACTTATGGTTTTGCAGCCCATAATTCAGCTCTGAAATATATATTATTCATAATTAAGCATTATATTTATATTTGCAAAAAATTGACAAAATCCTAGCCCTTATTTTCTCTAAGTTAGGAGAAAGAATAAACGCATACTCATTTTTACTTGAATTGAGAAAATTCAAACTCAAAATACATTTTTGTAAGCATTAAAGATTCAATCATCAATAAACCATATGTCATGCAAGAGATTTTTTTAATGGTCTATTTTAGAGTACTAAAATTGAAGGTGTGTTGACTGATTCCACCTTAAAAGCTGACCGTAGTCGCTCAGTAGCACAGGGAACATAGAAGTATTACAAGTCCTGTACACATATACACATACACCCGTATTAGGTACCCTCCAGTACTAACAAATAGCACTACACGTCAGATTATTTTCCAAAGAATATACAAACAGTAAGAAATATCACACATAAAGAGGACACTCAAAAACCTACTAATCAAACAAATAATTCGAAACACTTGTCCCTTTTTGCTTCAGAAACTGTTGAAATATAACCAACAATAGTTCAATAAATAAATAAGTTACACAGATTTCCCTCATTCAGCTATTCACTATCTGCTTTGCAACTGTAATATCATGACGGTTCAGGCGAGATGCTAAACATATATATATATATACTTTTTATGATAAATAAACATCACTGATGAAGGTGTAGTGACATTCTGTTCTTGTAAAACAATACCCCCACTAATGATATACACCAATCTAATTGGTTATTTAGTTCATCAATCTTTAATTCATCATAATTTACTTACAAAGCAGTAGTCTGTAGGCCAAGTTTCAAACCTCCTAGAAAGGGTATAATGTTCAGTAACCTCATAACAACAGTAGAGAAAAACCTAATTGGTTGAATTTCACCCCTCTACCAAGTGACGTTTTTTTTTTTTTAATGCCTTCACTGAAGGTCTTGAATGCCATAGGGTGCCAAACTATTTGTTACTAAATAATATGGTTTGAGATAAATAACTGAATAATAAGTCTGGAGGTTTAATTACACTACATTGGACCTGGTAAAAGCTGCATAGATTGCTTATATTTAATATTGCTAATTGTTTGCCACTATTTCCTGATGATGTCATGATAATGACAGTGATCTCTACTAAATGGATAAGAAATAACAGGGTGCTGTCAGTCACAAGCTTATTATGCTGTTTATTCCTGCATGCACTGATGATGAACATAGGTTCCACATAACAGCTACTGCTGTACACCTTTCCAGTCAGTATAATTATATGTTCATGGACTGTGATTATTTCAGATAGTGTTGTGTTTGTTGATATTGACCAGGCATTATACACTCATCGATGACTTTATTAGGGAGCGCAAAACAGCAGCAGAATGCATGAAATAATGCATAAACAGGTCAACAGCTTCAATTTTCATTCACTCACTCACTCACTCACTAATTCCCTATACCACTTAATCCTGTATAGAGGGTCGCGAGGGGGCCTGGAGCCCATCCTAGGAGATTACACGAGGCCGTACAATCTGCATGCTTTTATGCATTATGCTGCTGCTACAGTACATGACTGGATAATTAGATGAATGCACAGGTGTGAAGGTGATCCTAAAGAAGTAGGAGTGGGGAGTAATGTAATGGGGAGTGTACATCTTTATTGTATAGAGATACAGGAAGTGATGGATCTTATGGTTACAGCTTTGCCAAACTGGAAGACCTGCCATCAGAGCAGTGGAATCATGCAACAGTGCGCAATGCACTTAAAGAGCTGCTGAAAGAGATGAACCAGAGCACACTGGCTAAGGAATGCCCACTCTCCCAGGTACAGACATGACCTTTAATTGTACAACTCTTCCTGAACTGTCCATATCATACTACTGATCACAGATCGAAGATGTTCCTACAGCTACAATGATGCTTTTTCATTGTCAATATTGTTATGCTTGTGCCATCATGTGTGTTGTATTTTTGTGAGGGTCTGAAAAGCCTTGCACTGCATGTTCACTTACATGTGAAAAAAAAAAAGGTTTTTATGATATTTGTGTGTCTGTGCATGTTGTGTTTTGGTGGAGTGCTTTGTGTGTGGGGGTGTTGAGCCTCGTATCAATTGGTAGCATATGTTTGTGGCTTTCTGTCTCCATTGCTGTTTGCCACTAGTTATTTCTCAGCCTCCATCTTTGTCCCTGTCCCTCTTCTGACCTTTCTCAGAGTATGATCTCCTCCATCGTGAACAGTTCCTACTATGCTAATGTCTCCACTGCTAAGTGTCAAGAGTTTGGTCGCTGGTATAAGAAGTATAAGAAGATTAAAGGTGAGATCTGAGCTCTTGTTTTGCATTGTTCTGGTTTATATTGGTATTCATTTTAAAGATCTAGTTATATCTGAAAATAAAAGTGTCTTCTAGTCATTATTCCTCAAATCCTTTGCCATTGTGCCAGAGAATAAAGTTTCAAGCCTGGTTATAGTCAGTTATATACACCAGAAATGAACCTGACAAGAGAGTTTAAATATCCCGAGGTGACCCCATTTTATTAATTCTCCTGAGGTTTAGGGGCCCATAGTATACATTGTGCATCGTGCATGGCCTCTCTGTCACTGGACGGGGAACCCCAGTCTACTTCTCAGCTTAATAAAAACCACAACTCACTCACCTCTCTGCAGGAGGTCTCCAGCACCAGACCCAGCAGATGAGCGTGCCCGCTGCTAGGCTGTTTAAACCTCTTAGAATCTAAATGGCTGTGACAATTTTTCTCCTTCCCTTACCCCATTAAAAGGCAACATAATTACACAGCAGGACAGATCAAAGTGTCGAGCAAACCCCAAGCACAGCTTCAGAGAGAGAGAAAAGCAAGCAGAGAGGAAGGAGGTCCTTGGTGACAGAGCAAGCAGTGTTGGGTTACATACAGCCTGCTTTCGGTTCTGTTCGCTGCCTCCCAAAGCCAAACACACAGCCACAAGCCACCAGATGTGACCAGGGAGAAATCTTATTGATTGACAATCTCAGTCATAATTTTCAGTAAAAGAGGCTAAGGCACTAATAAAGTGCCTTTGTGTTATTCTTATGAATGTGCACTGGTAACATTTGTCATACACAGTCACCATGAGTCACATTATTCCTTGTGTTTTTAGGTGATTACTTTGAAAAGATGTGGCCAGTGCGAGAGAATTCTGAAATTAAAGGTGAGTAATTGTTTCATTACAAAATAAAACATCTGATGAGTGATTTAGGTGCTTTTGCTCACTGAAAGCAAAGGACTTTGTGATATGCAGTAAGAATCTGAAAGAAGTGTTCGTTATTCATGTCGTTTTATCTCGTCTCACTCTTCACAGTGGAGAGGGACACCATAGTAGACTTCTGTGTTCTGGGACAACGTCCTCCCCCTCACCTAGCTGGCCTTGCTCAATTAGGACCTTTAGGCAGTGGTGGGTCTCTTGTGAAAAGTGGCTCTGGAGAAGCTCAGAACGCTCAGTCTCAGACCCCATCGCAAGGACAGCCACAACCACCCTCATCTCACAGTGGCCAGCTCCATCACAGTCCCCCACTACGGACCCAGGTAGCCCCTCCTACAGCCCTGCAGCCTCTTCTGGGACCAAGAGCCCTCCTTTCTCCTCAGCTCAGTCCACAGCTAGTGCAGCAACAAATCGCTATGGCTCACCTCATCAACCAGCAGCTGGCTGTCAGTCGCCTTTTAGCCCACCAGCACCCACAGGCCCTCAACCAACAGTTCCTTAACCACCCACCTATCCCAAGGCCCAGCAAGTCTGGAGGACCTGGAGAGCCCGGGTCCAATCCTTCTGCAGCTGAGGTCTCAGCAGACATCTACCAACAGGTCCGTGATGAGCTCAAGAGAGCCAGTGTCTCACAAGCTGTGTTTGCCAGGGTGGCATTCAACCGCACACAGGTAAGAACAAATGTTTGAAAAAGTACACACAGATGGTAAAAAGCTATAGTCACCACAGTCATCTCAAGTTATTCACAGTAAGTGTAATGTCTAGGCTGTACATAATTGATCCAAATCAGATAGCAGAGATTCAATCTTTTAGTTGAGGTCTCTGGGTAGAAATTTAGATCAGAGTTTTCCAATCTGCAGGTCACTGCACTGAGGCCCAGCATGGTGGTTCCAGCCCCTGGGCCATATCAGTCTCGTTTCCCGCCCTCTCAGCAGCCTACACACCTGGTGCATTGAACCTCTGCAGGCCTGAATTACGCCCCATTAGAGCCAGCCATAGAGTGGGTGGGAGATGATGTGGTGCAGGTGAAGACCTGGTGGGATTTGCATGTGTATACTTGCAAGACCTGGGCCTTTCTCATTTTGCTTTCATGTGCTTGTGTGTGCATGTTTGTGAACACCAGGGTCTGTTGTCAGAGATTTTGCGGAAAGAGGAAGACCCTCGCACAGCCTCCCAATCTCTTCTGGTCAACCTCAAGGCCATGCAGAATTTCCTCAACCTTCCTGAGGCTGAGCGAGACAGGATTTACCAGGAGGAGCGTGAACGCAGCATGAACCCTCCTGTAGGTTTGCCCCCAAACTCAAACTCCAGTCCTGGGGGTAACCGCCTATCTCAGGTACCCATTATCCCACTGTTACAAAGCCCTTCAGACCTTTCACACTGTTCCTACTGAGCTGTCTTTCTTCCTGGCCCAATATGAAAGTACCTGCATTGCAAATTTGTGTGTCTGCCTCTCCATTTTCATACATGGGCTTTTAGAGATTGTTGTTGATTTCTGTCTAGTTCTATCTTATCTGATTAGTTGTTCTGTTTGGGTTATACATATTTGTGGTTGTTGTGAGCTGAAACTGAGTTGTTGTTTTTATGTAGGCTTGATACAACTTAACAAGGGCTCAAAGAAATGAAAAGAAATATTCAGACATGTACTTAGGATCAGTGGCCTTTTTAACACAGCACTGCTTTCTGATGCTTTTGATACTTATTTGTGTTAAATGTCATAGGTTTCATAGGTTTCTTTTCATCCATTTGTGATTCTGTTCAGTATCCATTGGGTGGCACATCCATACTTTTAATCCCAAATTACAACACCATATGTTTATAAAAATATATATATATATTTCACTTTTTACAGAGTTAAACCTCTGCTAATCACATCATGTTTCTTTCTACACAGAAAGTATGGGAGCGCAGCATGGATGAACAGTTAACCCCTGATGCCTGGGCATCTATTTGGAAGAATAAGAACAAAATTACCAACTCGGTAAGGATCATATCAGTTTGCCATAATTTCTTATGAAATATTGTTATTATTTTTTTATTATTATATATACATACATATATTATATGGTAGTTTATTAAAAATTCTACACATTTAGGAACTTTCTCTAAAAAGTTTGCCTCTTGTATCTAGATAAGTTTATGTTAAGTAAACTTGTTAACTTATGTTGACTTGAAACCTTTTACTGAATATGCCTACTGTAATAGATGGTCATTTGAGCAGGACACCTTTTAATCTTAGAGCATCAGGGAAACAGTACACATAGCTACAATCTCTCTGATATAAGGACAGAGTGTTGATTCTTTCGTCTTAGGGAATGCAGTTGTGTACTATGATTATTATTATGTCTGTATGTTGTTATCTTACTATCTTTTGTGTTGGGGAATGTGAGATTACTTGCCTGTACCTGCAGGATGACTTCAAACACTGCATGTGAAAAAATTATATAAAACACACACATAACCCTAAAATCAATATGCAACGATTCAAATAGAAACTACAAAGTAGATGCAAGAGAATGTCTTATCTACTGAATGTGACCATCGCTGCGCTTCACTAATACAAACAAAGGCTGCTTTTAAACTTTTGTGTGTGGATTATCATTTCTTTAAAACTTGCTTTGTTCATTTCAATAACATTCGCCTCATTCTTGTCTCTGACGAACCTGTTCTCCATGGCATCTTGTAGTCTAAGCCATCTTGTCCGAATCCTGACCTCCCCCTGAAACTGGAACCACTGGTCAACATCACCTCGTCCATTTACGATGAGATCCAGCAGGAGATGAAGCGAGCCAAGGTGTCTCAGGCTCTGTTTGCCAAAGTGGCAGCCAACAAGAGCCAAGTAAGCCCTTATGTTTGCTTACCCAAATAACTGCTTTCAGTAGACTAATGATACACTTCAAAGCCTTCACAGCCTACAGACACAAAACTTTCTCTTTTTCTACTGCTTGATTTTATGCACTTATGAAAAGGTGGTGATTCAAAGTCATTGGAGTGAATGGAAGGATTAGACTGGTAATTGTTTGTTTCAAGTTAAAGATGCATTTATGGTTAAATTATTACACACGTGCATGATTATCAAAGACACACACTGAGCAATTCCTTTCCACATGAAAGGAAAATAAAGCTGAAAATAACAAATGACGTTAAGCCGTGCTCAATCTACCGTAAGCACGTGTCTCCTCCTGTGCAGGTGCTGGTATCTGATCAGAGCATGTCTGCACGCGGTAAACAACAACACGGGCAGATAGACATGCTTTACTTTGCAGATGTCCATCAGAAGGGTTTCCATTCACCCGACCATAACTCACCATCTTGAAATCCCAAGGATCTCATCCTCCATGACTCACAATCTCAATCAAATCACTTCATTGGCAGGATATTGCTTTGCTCTACTTAGATAGTCCTGATTACTGGCTCCTTTTTATACATTGAATCTGCATGTTGAGAGGCAGACAGTGAAGCTCTGATTTAGGTTAGTATGGACAAGTAGAAATATTAGGGAAAATTTAAATGTAGAGTCACTGAAAGGATAAAAACCAATTGTTTAACGGCACTATTATCTGGGTAATGACACACTAAGAAGTATGCATTGATATGGTTATCTTTATGGAAATTATTTTTCTTTTCAAGAAGACTATAATAATGGTGCTGTGACTCCAACTAAAAAGCATGAAATTCATCTGTGAGTGTTGATTAAGGAATATTTTGGAAAACCTGCTGGACCAGTTGTGGGTCCCTTTCCATTTGAGAGCAAAGAGAGATAATTGATTTAGTCAAATCTGATCCTGCACCCAGCTGCGCCTAATTCCGGCCATGAAATTGTCTGAGTGACGACAGTGCTGTAGTGACCTATTCAGACAAGCACCGTTAGTACACCGTGTGTGAATTTGCAGGTGTGACCACCCCAGTCCTAAAATGTGTGTAAAGCTGTGTTGTGCTGGTGTATGTGTGTATGCATGTGACAGATGCAGTTGGGTCCCACAGGTCTGGGGTCGGTTGGGGGGGTCATGGCTGAACGCACCCATCTGCTGCAGCTGGCCAAGAGGGCCTGGAGAGAGAGAGGGAAAGAGAGAGAGAGAGAGAGCGACAGAGAGTGAGAGAGAGAGAGAGAGAAAGAGGGAGCTCTGATCAGGTTATTAACACAGGGTGCTGGTAAAGGTTGGCTGCCCACAACAGCTGGTATCAAAGACTGGCCTAGTCTAGCAGAGATAATCATATCTCCCTCCATTTCACACTCTCTTTCACATATTCTCCTTTCTCTCCCTCTCTATCTTTCTCTCTAACCCCCTGTCCCTCGATCTGACTATCTATCATTCAACTTCTCCTTCTCTGTCAGGGTTGGCTATGCGAGTTGCTCCGTTGGAAGGAGAGTCCAAGCCCAGAGAACCGCACGCTGTGGGAGAACCTGTGTACAATCCGCCGTTTCCTTACTCTCCCCCAGACAGACCGAGACCTGGTATACGAGGAGGAGTCCCGCCACCACCATAGTGAACGTCTGCACACTGTCCTCCATCTGCCCTCTGACCCTCAGGTGAGTTTGGAGATTAAAAAAAAATCATAATACTAAATCTGAGTGCATTAAAGTTTTCAGTGCTGAGGTTTCCTGTTGCGTTGAGGAGTTGATAGAAGCACAGAATTATTAATATATCATGGTAAGAGATCAAGAAAAGGCAGAATTATTAAAAGATTTATTGTGCAAATTTCCCCTAAATGGTTTGTGATTTATGGTATTTTCCATATTTTTATTGCTGCTGTAGAAGGAAAAAAAGGGTCATTGTGATTGTGTTTCATTGTGTGGTTGCGCACACATCTTTGGAGCTTTTGTTTTAATATCAAGGCCTCTGATGCAGGGTCCCTGCCAACCTCTAATAACCTAATACATCCAACCCCCTTTAATCATAGACACACACACACACACACACACACACACAAACCCAAATACAGCACTGATTAAATGGACTTTCCCCTCCTCCAGCCAGGGTCATTACAGTATGCACTGAGCACAGTCAAAATTCACACCTACACACATGCACACCCATTTCTATATTTTATCGCATACCTTATAAAAGTGTGCAAACATAAATCTGCTTCCCTCCAAACACTATATATTCTCGCGGTACTTTTGTAGAATTCTGTAGCGTCCCGAAATATTCTTGTTTTTCTGTTTTTGTTCTTTCTTTCTTCTTCATGCTCCAGTTTGGATTCTTTTTATGGTAGTGGTTTAAACAGTGTATATTTGTGTGTGTGTGCGTGTGTGTGTGTGGTTGTACTTATTTATGTGTTTTGGGCGCAGTAGGAAATGCCCCATTAAGACACACCCTAACAGACAGTACCACCACAGCCCTGATATTATTAATGGCGGGAGGAGACGGAATGCACACACATGTACACACACACACACACACACACATGTATATACACGCATACACATTAGGTGACTCATGGGAATTAACAGTAGTGGGCGACTATGGTTACTGTACAGTGGCTTTGACCATGAGCTATTGCAGACTACTGACCATGAAGCGACTGGGAAACGGGAAGCCTGCACCCTGTACCTTTTCTACCATTTATTCAATAATACATGGCGATGCGTAATATTTATTCTTGTGCTATGATTCCAGAAGGTTATTCTGGATTAGGGTACAATCAGCCCAGTTCCCCACCCGTGCGTGTTACATTGTTATTGTACAGTAAAGTTGCTGCATGTTTCGGCACTCATGGCTGACACTCTTTTTCCTTAACTGAATCCTTCTTGGATGATTTTGCTTGACTATTTTCCTTGAAGTCCCTTAACATCTCTCAGGGTTCCCCTTCTAACTCTTTATGCTTTTGTGTGTTATTAAATGCTCATCACAGGAAGGAAACTGTGGTCGCTCCATTAACACATTCCAGGTCTCTTCTGACACAGAGCCCAGACAAGCCACCACACCGAGGACAGAGACAGCTAAAAATACAGCTCGCAGGAATCAAACAGCTGTACCCAAAGCAGTGGGGTCCTCTTTTTGTGCATGATTTGTTCCATGCACAAAGACTGTGCTTTTAGATCTGATTCAGCTCTTTTAAAAAAAGGAATCGGTGACCACAATGAATTTAGGTTTTGTATTTTTAATTCGCTGTCAGCACAGATTTTTAAAGGGTTGTGCAGCCAGCGATCGTAACAAGCACGGCTTTGTCTGTGTATCTGTCTTTCTGTCTGTCTGTCTATTAGTGTGTATGTGTGTTTGTGGGTGTCTCTCCTGCTGTTGTTTTCTTGACACAGTAATGAGGGTCCCTCCCCAGATCAAAATACCCAGCATCCCCTCGGCTCCAGCCAGCCTGTCACCACAGACCACACATGTGTCCCAGCTGCTTAAACGCTCAAATATGCTCACATACTGTACATACACATTATCTATGTACCTACATCAACACAGAGGCAGATTTTTTTACACAATTTGCCATTGTTTGCACAATTAGCCCCTGAGTCGTGTAGGGTTTTTTTGGTTACAGTGACTGTAAGAATATCCTCCCAGGTTCAGCATGCCACAAGTATTGTGCTTGTCTGTGCATAATGTTTAATGGAGTCTGTACCTTTGTCACAATGGGTATAGTATTGCGTTCCGGACAGCTACATGACTTTACTGTAGAGCATATTGTCCCTGTGACTCATGGCACATACAGGACCAGTACACACATGGAGGAAACATACAGTATAATACACACCTGCTAAGTACCATAGCAATATCTGCAATATTCCTTCCATGTGTGAACAGTGCTCATGGGCATACTGTAAGTGCCCCCTACTGCTCACTTGGCAGGTCTCTGCTTATAAATTACGTCCCCTTTGTTTTTGCTAAATTGGATGCTGCTATGTGCTGGGTACCACACACCCCAAACCATGCCATGTGTCCTGACGCTATGACTGACTGATTAAGTAGAAGGGGCACAAACTCATACAGCTCAAACAGTTTTTGGCCAATAAAATACAATTTCTGACTGTATCCCTTTAATTAACTTTGTGAATGTGTCACCATGGTGTGTATTGTGTTTTATCTGTACATATCAATATGTGTACAGATGTTTGTAATGCACATATAGTAACTTTTTTGTAAAGACAAGTACAAAACACACGCTCCCTCTCTGTCTCTCTCTCTCTCTCTCACACACACACATACACAGGCGCACATGCACATCCAGTAACTCATCCACTCCCAAGGAATTGCAACATGGGAAAAAACTAAAACAGAAATTATCATGCATGCCTATAATTGAGGTAGGTGAAGTCATGCAAAAGGAAACTAACAGTAAATGTCTTCACATCATTACATTTTTAATGTCACGATGTGTTAGCAGTGTCTCCAGTGACAAGACAAATCCCCCACCACCCCGGTCCTCATTAAAAGTCAGCTAAATCTTTCATACTTTAGACCCTAATTCTTCCATATTTCTATGCTTTAATTTGCACTGATTTGAAAAAAAAGAGCTTTTTCCTTAATGTAGGGAACTAACAGAACAGTCCCTGGTTGCAATTAAAAAAAATCACGGAGAATGTATGAGAATGTTCAATATTAAATTATGCTATAAGTGCATGAGGGCAGAAAGCGCGTGTCCAAAGTAGACGCTGTGGTCGAGGAGTCGTAGTGGGAGCAGTAAATGAAGTGGACAGAGGGAAAGAGGAGGAATGGAGGGGACTGACTTCATGGCTTTACCGGTGTTCGGGTTGATTTGAAGATGGAGTCATTCTTCTGGTTTGGCTTCAGCTCTCTTCATTAGTGTCCTACTCCATTAGAGGAGTGGAGCAGACTCTTGGATCAGTGGCGTAAAAGGGGGTAGAGCATTTTTACAGTGAAGAATCTGGGTTCCTCCTAAAGCAAGAGTGTTGGTAATTGAACTAGTACATTTCATGGTCACTGTTCACGACAGGCATGAACACAAGTGCAGGGAGCGTTCTCCATGTGTCTTTTTCTTGAGGCATATTTGAGGAGAAATGATTCATGAGAAATACACCTCAAAGGGGGAGTCTGGGAAAAGTGTATAAGTATCAGTGTGCGAGGGTCAGTGTGTGGTTGAGTGGGTTTTGTGTGTGTTGCAACTGAGTGCTGTACTGTATGTGTGGTCTCTGTAGGTAGGCCGACATACAGATAACAGTGTTATATCATGTGGGCAGTTTTAATGTTCATGTGTCTCAGCCCCACTCCCATCCCAGTTTCTTAACTCTTTTTGTGGTCTCAGTTTGTTTCTCAAAGACATCAAAATTAATATAACATAGAGCAAAAGAACTGAAAGGGGAAAAAAAGACAAACATACACACTTCCTGTAAATCACTAGCCCCAGAAAGCCCTCACAAGTGAAATCGGAGCAATTCTGTGGTCTGGCCTCCCCTCAGTATTATTTAAAAAAAAAAAATACCCTGTTATTATTGAGTGGAGAGAGCAAGAGAGAGAGAGAGAGAGAAAGAGAGAAAGAGAGAGAGGGAGAGAGTGAATGACTATTATCTTTATGTAGGTCCTTTAATTTTAATGCACCGCAGATTTATAGCTTAGCATTCCAGCACAGAGGCAGTGGGCACCCCACCCTGGTCATAAACTCAGCAGGACAGCGCCATAGTTTTCAATAGTTCTGCTGTGACATGCTACACCTTTAGCGTGTGTTTCGGAAACACTCGCTGCCTTCCACCGCCATCATTTTACTGTTTACACTAACAACAATATTTACCACACCCTTACCACACCCTTTCTTTCTTTCTTTTTCTTTCTTTCTTTGTACCATCTCATCTGTCTTCTTTCTTACTTTCACATCATTAAATGTCTTTAGTTATTAAAAAAACAATAACAAACTAATATTACAAAGGGCCCCTATGCCTTTGCACATATCATCTTCATAAAAACAGATTTACCAATACAGAAATTACAGAAATATACAGATTTGATAATGGTACATGGTAATGGTAAGTGTGGGTGACAACGTTCCCATGTTATTTGTGTCATTCACATGGTTAAATAGTCATAACCCAAGACAGTGTGGTTGGATATTTACTAGAGGTGACCTGACATTCTGGTCAAAAGCCCATGGACTCTGCATGAATATTCATTGATGCCAACCTTTGTACTCTGGTGAACTACTTTACTTATTATTAATTTTCCTCCTTTAGTGATCTCACTAACTTGATCTTTGGTCTTTCTTATCAGATTCTCCACAGACAGCCTGTGCCACCCTTAAAAGACCACTCACCCATGCGTGAGGACTCAGTGCCCAACTCTGGAATGGAGGAAAACCCTCAGGCTGTTGTTGGTAGTGGCAACACTGGAGGAAGTAGTAGTGTTGCCAAAAAGCCCCGTTCCCGCACCAAGATCTCACTGGAAGCCCTGGGCATCCTGCAAAGTTTTATCCAGGATGTGGGCCTCTACCCTGACCAGGAAGCCATTCACACCCTCTCAGCCCAGCTGGACCTGCCCAAGCACACCATCGTCAAGTTCTTCCAGAACCAGCGTTACCATGTGAAGCACCATGGCCGACTGAAGGAGCTGGGGGCTGAGGGCAGTGGAGTTGATGTCTCCGAGTATCGAGATGAGGAGCTACTCTCGGGCTCAGAGGATGCCGAGTCCAGTGAAGACGGCCATGAGGAAATCTACAGTGGACAAGAAGGTGCCTCAGCAGGAGTAGCCACCTCTTCTTCAACACCTTCATCCACCTCAGGCCAAGAAGAGAGCAAGGACAAGGCTTCATCCCTAGGGTCAGTCCGGCCTAGCTCCCTGCCTTCCTCCAGTTCATCTCCAAGCCCACGAGACCAGGCCGAGTATCAGAGATAAAGCATTGTGACCTGGGGAAAATAAGGCACTTTGGGAAGATGTTAGAGGAAGGCGGAACAAGTGGAACAGTCCTAAGGCAGACTAAAAGAATCCGGCACAGGGTCAAATAAACTTTGAATAAAAAGGGACAAGAATACATTTGAATATCGACTATAAAGTTCAAAATGTGTTACAACAAAAATAGCTAAGATAAGAGATTAGTAGTTTTAGCAACAAATTAATTGGCCTCAGATACTGTAAGTTCTGGCAACACGATGAAGGAAAATTTAGGTTAGAGACCCCAAGTCATTGCTTATTTGTTAAAAAATGGTACCAGATATCAAATGACACTGAAAGTGCATTCCTCATGCTAAAATGTTAAGTGGTTACTTTTACTCATGGTTTCATGCCTGTAAGTCATAGCAGGTAAACACTATACCTGTGATTTTTTTTTCTTTGCCCAAGTACCTAACACACAATTAAAGAACTTCTTAATTCCTAATTTACAATCCAAGGGATCATTAGAAACAGTCATCCCACTCTTCCCACCTCGAAAGCATTCAGAGTAATGACAGTGATTGAGCTTTAGATAAGTTTTAGATGAGCCATGGACATCTACAGGAACCCGCACATCTTTACTTGTGTCTGCTCAAGGAGCCTGGTGGGTGTCTGCGGCGTCTCTCTTCCTCCCATCTGTGATGGGGAATTCTTTATGTCTCTAAGAGGTGGCTGTGTTTGGCCATTTAAGTGGTTGAATGGATGGGTGGGTGGGTTAGAGGTAGTGATGAGGGCCGGGGTGTATACATCAGCCTTCCTCACTGATTCCACTGTAAATACATGTGGTCTACTGAAATGTCCAGAGTTAGCTTTGCCTCCACTTTGAAGTTAGAGCCATGTCTCCCACAAACAACCACATCATTCCATATAGTCCAATGTGGTGGGACAAACCACCAGCCTGGTACCCATGCACCCATGCATGGACTTCCCTCAACACCTCTCTCAGTCTAAATTTAGTGAATGGTTATTTCATAAAAACACATGTACATGAGACATCTTGTCACTATGTCTCTTCGTACTCTCTTTGCACTTAAAATGGCTAGTAAGCATCAAGGAAAAACAACACGTAGGCATCCACTGACTGCTAAAGACAATTTAGTGAAAGACGAGAGTGCAGTCTGGCTGCCTTGTCCTGCTTTTGGCTAGGTTGAGGAAAGTAAAGTACAGTATGTGTCCAGCAACAGTCAACAATCGGTTATTTTACGTGTGGGACTAGACCCCTTCCTCTCACCCTTTCTGTCCTGTGACTCTTTCTCTTACTGGAAAACACACAGTGTACCAATTTTAAACCACATACCCCCACACTCCACATTTCTATTTATTGCAATCTATATCCACATTTATTATTGTTGTTGTTATTATTATTGTTGTTGTTATGGTTGTTCTTTATGTCATTGCTGTTGTTTTTGTTTATTTTTTTCATGATCTAATATCAGCTTTTGACTCAAAGCTGTTGTTTTGGTAATGAAAGACTTTCTGAAAAAAGGGGAACACTGCCAAAACAGTGAGAATTAGAAGCAGTTACTGAAGAAATTGAGTGAACCCTGTGATATTGTGTACTACCAGTTGAGTCTACACTCCATACTTTTCCCAAAGAAAGCATCAGTAGGCGAGTTGAAACCCAAAAATAAGGCAAAGCATAAGAAAATATCCTCTTTTTTTTTAAGAAAAGAAATATTGACAATCCATTTATTGAGCCATTTAAAACTATGTATCCTGAATTGAAACATGTTCATTCACATCTCGGGATGTGTGTACAAAAGCAACGTGGCTCCTTTGTGGCAAAGCCTCTGTGGACACTATGGCAAAACTTGGATCCAGGGTCCTGATTTGCTTTTGAGAATCAGCTGCTACCTGCTCATTTCTGGAAAACAGAGTAATCGTCATTGTTAACCTTACACTGACCTTTAAGCTGTTTTTGTACATGAGGTAATGTTTATGTAGATGTTGAATCTATGACAAATGACAGCATTTTCTTTATATGTGTATGATGTGCAAATCCTAACAAATGTCTCCACTGCAAAACATTCACTCACATTAACATATGTTAAACAGTTTTTTTGACTGATCATCAAAATTGAAAAACTGTAAAATAATAATAATAATAATAATAATAATAATTGAAAACAGACATTAAAAACAGTATCTTGATTGCTGAAGGCATTGATGCTCATTGCTTTCTAGAAATCTTCTCTAGTTTCCCGAATACAAAACCTCTACATCTTTAAGCTGGTTATGCAGTATGACAATGCCTGGCTTCTGTTTTGAGGAACTATTCAATTAGATGTCTAACAGGGCTGAGGATGTCTAACAAGACGTATGCAGGAGTATCTATAGTTCGCATGGAAGTACAGTATTGTGCCATGCCATACCACAGGGAGCCTTCTGCATTTCACACAAAGCAAACTGTGACATAAAGAGGATACAGTGTAAAGCTGTGGTTCCTAACCTTCATCCTGGAGGAGCCCCTGCACATCTTTTACGTTTTCCTTGCTCTATCAAACCCACTGCAATTCAGAAGAAGCTTAACATTAAAGCAGGTGTTGGGAGCAGAGAAAATGCTAAACTGTCCAGGGCATGAGGTTCTCCAGGACCAGGGTTGCGAACCACTGGTGTAAAGTGTGGTGTTTTAAACCACTGCTGTCCATTTTTGTTTAAATCACAGTGTGTATCCCCTAGTCAGTGACATTTAACCACTAACCAAAACACTTTAATTAAAAAGGGGCATTCCTAGCTTTCCCTGCCTGTCTTTTTTGACTGTTTTGTCTTAGTTTGCCACGTCTGTGATACTGGTAAAACTGTGTAAAGGAGTTCCGAGCCAATTATTTAGCTTTCTTTCAGAGCAGGGATGGTTTTACTGATTCTGGTTTAAATTCATCACATAATTTCAATATTGCCTAACATGCAGTAATCAACCAAATGAAATTTAAAATCACAGCCAGTAAAATACTTAATTTTAAGTTGTATAGCAGTGTATTCATTTGCTGCTGGTGGATAAACAGCTTACATTGTTTTCTCAAGCAATAACACTGTCAATTTTTTATTTTTATTTTTTCCCAGCTTGCATATCCCTTAATGTGCAAAACATATCCTGGCAATATGTAACACTGATTTTTCATATTGTATTAGATTTGTAACGAAAATCCTATATATATTTGCAAAGTTTAGAATTTCTAAAAGTTGCTTGTTTTGTGACATCCTGAGGTATGTGAAATTTTACACATTTTTACCCTGGAATAGCAAGACTTATTTTGAATCTCTTCCTTAAAAATGTCAGATATTTGCAGGCTCTGATAAGGGTGTCTAATAACAGAGTACTGATTGTCAGGTGGATGTAAACCTTAATTAAACCTGTCAATCAGCTCTAGCTGTAGGAGGCCAAAGCCCACCCCTACCATTATTATCCCTCACCCTCTCGTGGCCCCGCCCCCTGCAGCGCCCAGTGAAGTCTGAAACAAGCAGCTTTGATGAGTCCGTCTCTGCTCTGCTCCTAAATTATCCACAGCCCCGGTGAGACAAGTGTGCGCATTCTAGACTGGTGTTTAACCTGCTGCAGAGGTGGCCTCCCACTCACTCAGCTACTTCATCACCTCCTCCTCCTCCCTGTCCTATACAGAGTTTGTGCTAAGTGAGAAAACAAAGACGATTTGCAGAGTCCCTGATGAGCGATAGGTCAGGGTCACTCACCAATTATCTGTCTCTTCTGTGACAGGAGTCTTGTCTTTGCCTTTTCAATTTCTAGCACTTTGTCTCATTTTCTCCTCCACCAGGCAAGAGACAATCGCTCTCACTCACGCTGTGCTGTCGAGGTTAATTGGAAGTGATCATGTCCCCTTGTGGGGAAACAAGTGGTTCCTAGAGAGCACAAAACCTTTCACCATAGGTGTTTTTTAAAAAATAATTTTAAATAATAGATTTAATCAGAATAAGACGGAAAAAGAAAAAGACGGAAATCGGTAATAAAAATGAATCCAAGAAGAGAGATCACACTTTCTGATATGATTATCAGCCACAGACACACATGTACACATGAATACATTCAATCACATTCCATTGTAACCATTCTTCTGTAATGTAGCACTTAATGATTAATTTCATGTGGCATGTTTCTGTTGTTTGGCAATCCTCTCTGACTAAGGCATAAATTGCAGAATGAAGCGTTTGGTTTTCACTCCATTTTTTTTTTTTTTTTTTTTGTATTCTTTCAGTGCGCCTTATCTAAGCACAAGGCTCTGTCTGCTAGCTTTGGAGACAAACTGTTTATCCTCATTAACTACAATGTGAATCAGGTTTGCCACTCTAGGATTGGTACTTTTCCTCAATCAAATGGATCATCATTATCACTAAGTGATAATAAATTATGTGCATTATTTGGCTCTTTGGTTTGTGTGTCTTAATGTTTCGTTTTTGTTTTCTTAAATTGCTGTCATTTAAATAAAGTGCATCAATGGATCATTCGTATGCCTCTGGATCTTGTACTTCATGCTCCGAGTCAGTTTTTATTTGATCAAAAATGCAAATTCAGTTGGTTACGGATGAAGCAAACCATAACAACTGACATTTTACCAAGTATATTTTAAAAGTTCAAAAAGCACAGCGGTTGTCTTTAGAACAATGCAATGTTGTCTTTTGCAAAGAGACTAAGTCTTGGGGAAAACGAGTGGTGTGGCCACAAGAACCAAACACGCTTTCATAAAAAGCAACCAAAACAAACCATAATAGGAAAAAATTACCCATTTGGAACTATGTTACTGGAAATGATCAGTAATGACACAACTTTTTGTAATCATTTGCTGAAGAAGATCTTTAAATAAACCATCAAAATTGTGTGGGCAACTAACCATCACTGGTGACCACCAAAAAAAGCTTTTTATCACATGTTTTTGGATTTCACAAAACCACATGCATATAAAAAGAAACTTTTGAAATCTGCAATATATAAAATTTACAGACTTCCCCTAAAAAGCTAAATACTAATTTGGGCTGCACATTTGCTGGTTAGTCAGCCACTGATATCCTTTTTTTAGTGAACTCAGTATTCATCATAAATACGTCTTTATCATAATTATTTAAATCGACATCTTTTGACTATTACTTTTGTATTCAAAAGGTGGATAATGTGTTTGGGACAGACCGGGATGATATGACTAGCTCCTTTTTAGCCTCCATAGTCTCACGCTGCCGCTATACAGCTACACAGCCTCTATATACTGTAAAGTCTCTCCTCATTCCAAGTGCCTGGCCACCTGCCAGTCCTCCCTCCCTGCCACTGCTTCCTTCTTTTCAAAAGCAGCTTGCAGTGGTGTCCTCTGGTTTTCATTCAGTGCCAGTCCCCCAATCTCCTAATTGAACTTATTATTCGCTCAATTGGCTTGTTTTAACCCTTTCTCCCCTCCAGGTCTGAAGCTGGATGTCGTTAAGCTAGGGATTTTTTCAACATCCAACACGGGTATTAAGGGAGCTGTAAGGGGTTTGATATAAAATCTTAGTGCTGGCAAGAGCCGCTGCTGCGTCTGTAAGCTGCTAGCTGCGAGTCAAGCCTTGTTCTGGCACTGTGGTCATGGCAGACCACCCAGAGAGAGGACCACGCAGTTTGTTTTATGGATGATGAATTCTCATCTCAGTCGACATATCAACTGACCTAACATCAGTCACTCTTCTTCATCTGTTTCCATGCTGTAGATAAAGGGCAGGGTGACAATAAATCCTATAAACCATCTGTGTGCAGTTTTCTCACACTCAGTAGGAAGTGGTTCATGTATGTCTTGTGATACCATATGGATGTCATTCACTCCTTCTCCAGCATCCTCTGGTCTACTCTGGTCTATTTACAGTCGAGTTAATATCGCCTCCATTAATTCTATGTTTTTGTGTAAAAACATCAAATTCATCTGATTGTCTTAGAATGAGGCAAACGCAACCTTGCTTAAACATATCATCTTTTTCACCATGACAAATATGTATATAATAAACATGGAAGAAAAAAGAAAACATATGGGCAATACTAAGTACCCCCCATGATTCAATAGCTTGTAGATCCACCTTTAGCGGTGAGAAGATTAAGTAATTGCTTCCTGTATGACTTTGTCAGGCTCTCATAGCTTTCCGGAGGAGTTTTGGCCCACTCTTCTTTACAACATAACAATGTTCCTTGAGGTTTTGCGCCATTAATTTATGTCCAGCTCTCTTAAGGTCCAAATTCAATCATGCTTTAAACGTTTAAAACCAAACAGATTTTTGGTCTCATTTTTGCCTCTAGAATACTCTGGCATACAGAGGAGTTCATAGTTGACGCAAAGACTGCAAGATGCTCAGGTCCTATGGCTGCAAAAACAAGCCCAAATCATCACTCCTCTGCCACCCTGCTTGACAGTGAGGTGTTTCTGCTGAAATGCTGTCTGGTTTTCACCAAACATGGCGCAGGGTGATAAGGTTTCCACCATGGTCGTATCTGTTTTTTAGGCACTGTTCCAGAGGTCTTGTGGTTTGCTCAGATTTAGTTTTACTAACCTCAGCCATGCTTCCATGTTCTTTTGGGGTTCTTTTCCTGGCAATTCTTCTGAGAACCATACTTGTTCAGTCTTCTTCTAATTGTGCTGTCATGGACATTACCATTTAAGATGCTTAAAGAGGCCTGTGCAGTTTGAGATTTATCTCTTGTACATTTTTATTCCTGAGCATTGCACAGTTTTGCCCTTGGGGTCAATGTGCTGGGACATTCACTACTGGGAAGACTGGCTTAAATACTTTCTTTAACACTGTCTGGAGTACTTTCCACTTGTGAATAATCTATCTCACTAATCTTTCTCAAAATGTTTGGAAATGGTTTTGTAACCCTTTCCAGATTGAAGTGCAGCAACAACTGCTTCTAAGACAATTGTCTATGTCTTTCCCTCTTGGCGTGTGTTAACACACACCTGAATGTTCCAGAACAGCAAACAGTCAAAACGTTCATAAAAACTGCTTATATAAAGGTCTGCACACCTGCTGATGATCAATTAATCTTGGCTGCAACTTACCCTCTTAAATCCTGTGGAAGTAGTATGGGGGTACTTAGTATTGCCCGCATGTTTTTTTCTTTTTCACTTCATTTTTGTTAAATAAATAATGGCATGGTGAGAAATATTGTAGATTCTTCTTGTGTTGTTGTATTTCCCTAATACTAAGACCCACTTCAATCAGAGGATTTGTATCATGTCTTTGCACAAAAAACATAGAATTAAAAGAGGGGTACTAACTTTTACATATCCCTGTATATAGTTACTACATATGATTGTTATGTAATATGTAATAATGTGATTTTTTAAATACAGTATACAGTAGGAGCACTTTTAGGTTGATAATAAAGAATAAATCTGCATCTGCAACACTGTGTTGTCTGTTAATAATTATAGACCGCAAAAAAAAAGTTCATGTAAGGAAGCTCATGGGGCCCTTGTGGCTAAAAACTTTAAAGGGGACATAAAAAAGGCATTATTGTTGCTATAGTAAGGCTTCAGATGTTGTATTGTGTGTAAAAGATAGTCATTTGGGTGGTACTATTGACTGATTTATGTGTTTCTTTCTATTTTTATATGTGTGTGTTCTTTTTTTGACTAAAACCATAGCTTAGTTAAACGTTCATACTTTTCCTTGACTCCTGACCGTCTGGAGACTTTATAAATGGATGTTTTCTAATATGTACAGTATATTTCCAATTCTAGCTGATGTTTAGTGCGTCTATGTGTAGTAGATGGTAATTCCTCTGAAGTATTTGGTGCAGCCATGATGGACGATGAGCAGGAAGGGAGATTGACAGCTCTCTGGCGGGGGAGTAGGGGCAGCTGCCAGGGCACTGCTGCTGGGGTATTAAGGCCTGATGGCAGCATGATTAGGGGCCATTAGAGGTGAGAGCAAGGGGGCGGCAAGGGACGCAGGTGCACCAATGCCAGCTATTACCCAGAATTCAGTGGGGTGGAGCGCGAAAACACACCTGTGGTCTCCCGTTGGCACACTGTCACACCGCACACCCCCTCATCTCTCTCCTGCACATTAATACACACACTGATAAACAAGCTAATACTCAGAGCACTTTCTCTCTCTCTCTCTCTCTCTCCAGCATGTGCTCTTTCTTCTCCTCCCGCTCACCTCACTGTCATTCAATCCAATGTGATATTTTCATATTTTACATTACCACAGGCTTTGCACCATTAGCTGCAGGTCAAACATTTAAAATAATTAAATCAGAATATTTATACCATCCAAGATCTCATCTTTAAGCATTACAATAAACCAACTATAGACACTAACTGGCTCATGTAGTTTAGTTATCTGCTTTCTATACCCTGAAAACATTTATGATTATGAACTGTGGCAATGAATGAGCATCATGAATCCCTGTTCTGGGATAAGTAGCTGAGCTAGTGCACTCAATTAAGGTCGTAAACCTGACACACTGAGATGGAGAGAAATGTGAGCTGCGGTGATGGCCTCCCCGGGGACACCAGGCTAAAGCAGGGCATCTGTCACTGGCCTGTATCAGAGTGTTGTACGCCGACATTAATGCACTAAACAACAACACTCACATAAACATCCCCCCCAATAAGCACTCATGAGCAAACATTCAATTACCCCAACCAAGCAAAAACATTATAAATGTCTTTATTTGATGACATTTGGTGCTCTCAATTAGCATCACAAACAATTTTGAAATAGCTTTTGACACAAGAAGACTAAGACCAAGACCAAGAAGTGTAACCAACTACATATAGTCTTTTAGACAGCCATACACGAGAAGGTCCTAGTAAGTAGTTCAGGTATCCGATGGACAATTTTTTTATGCCAAAAAGAGCAACTTGGTGTGTTGTGCTTGATTTGTCTAATTCAATCAGTATACAGCGTTGAGCACAATATTTAATAAGAAACCAAACAGATGCTATGATTAAAAATATATTACTCTCTCCATTTCTCTAAATCCCAGAATAACTCATCACATACTTACGTGAAAAATGAATGAGAGAAAATGTAATGATTTTGTCCACAGGAAGAAAAAAAAAAGGGAGAAACTTTAAGATTAAGAAGGGCATTAAACAGGAATGTTCTGTTCAGGCTAAGTGGTTGACTGTCACATGGGAATATCGTATGTAGTTTGAGAAACAGCAGATAAGCCATTATATAGTTTTTAAATAAGTTATAGTAATAATGTCATATATTGATTTAGACATGTGCAACCTGACAAATATGAATATAGAAAATACTTAAACATCTGAAGTATATGTGCTATATGTGTACACTATACAATATCATACAGTTGTTATTAGTATATATTGCTTTCAAGTGAATACAGCTGTTTATAAAGGTTTAGTCAGGTACTCTGTGTTGGTAAATGGTTGAACAGCAATTCTCCTCACAGGACACCACTTAAATGCCATCACTGCCTCCCCCTTCATGCGTGGGCTTAGTGGCAGGTGTGTGGATCTGGGGTGCCTGAGGGAGCCCCGAGGCACACACACCACTCTGCCCACTACTGATGCTTTCTGACAACATGTACTGCTATGAAGAAAATGCTGCAAAATTCATTCAGGTCAAAACATACTTTTTAGTTATCGGCAAAAAAAAAAAAAAAAAAAAAAAACAGAGGAAGAGAGAACTGCTTAGATGCCATCCTGAAACCAAAGGGCTAATAAGTTCACATGTAGAGTTATGCGCTTGTTATGTGATATCAGAAATATACAGAAATTATGTGTTCTATTTTATCTTTAAAAAAAAAAAAATATATATATATATATATATATATATATATATATATATATATATATATATACAACATAGAAAAAATGACAAAGCTCTTTCAATATTCTTGGTAAATATGAATCAGTCCTAATTCGTACCCTTATATGCAGCGACACACACATTCCATGAATGATTGACCCTCTGAGACGCTACAGTATCTGAAACTGGCCTCTCTCTAGGTATTAACTGCTGGACGTGACTGCGCGGACTTAAGTGGTGTCACTTATTGGCTCCACACTGGTGGACTTATTAAAGAATCACTGCTCATGTCACTCTCTCACTCATCAGATCCTCTCATTCTCTATCAGATATTTAACTGAACACACACATCGTTAGCCAAAATAAACAAAAACCCTTAAAGATTTACTTTACAGAAATGCCATGTATATTAATAAACGATTAAGAAATATCAAGAAGTTTTCTTCTCAAATCGAATGCCTTGGCCGCTGTAAACTAGATTTGTGCATGTTATACAGTACACACCAGGCCATGAGCAGCACAGAGAGTGGCCTTTACATTTGTTCTCCCACACATACCATTTAAATTATCATCACAGACAGACAGAAAAAAAGCACCCTCACACAAATATCTTTACACACACAGTATTCAATATTTAATAGCAAGGCGTCACATAATAGGTCTCTTCCTCCAACATAACCCCATGCTGACGATGCAGCCCCGGCACTCTCCGCAGCTTCCCACCATAGCCTCCATCCAGCTAACCGAGCCACTGTGGAATGAAGGTTTCGGGGGCTTTCAGGTTTCCCATCTATGTATAGCAGCCAAACATTGCCTGCAAGGCCACGTTTATGCGGACAGTTGTGGCCGATTGTGCCTTTTACAAACTGTGGGCCCCAGTGATTGTTGGTCACTAGCGACTGTACAAAAATAGAGAATAATGATGGCCTTGGAGCTCATTGTGCCTCTTCATGGTATTAAAGGTTTGAGTTGCACACAGGGCAAGAGACGGGCCACTCGTAAAAAAAAAAAAAAAAAAAAAAGAAAAGAAAAAAAAAAGGGGGGACCAAGAATAACTCCAGCTTTTCTGGTCAACTCAATAATGCTTGTCCTGTTATAAAGGAGGGCCTTTTACACAACCTGGGTTTAAGTTTCAGCTCTATAAAGTTTGAATTGTGCAGAGTTTACAAATCAAGATACTTCTACTTGCTGGTGCTGTTGTAGCTGTCACTCACACCGGTAGTGACTAGGATGAATGCAGCATGCTCTCAACTCATAGGGGGTTGGGGTGGGGGGTTGTTTTCCCTCTTCCTGTCCTTCCTTTTGTCTTTTTCAGAATGGATTAATGTGTGACAGATAGTGGTCAGCTCCCAGGCCTGTGTATGTGCTTGAAATGCCATTGCTCTCTGACCCTTTAGCGGTTAATGCCTGTCAGTCAGTTATTAGGACAGTTGGAGTCATCAATATTAACTTTCACCATTTGGCCAAGAAAAGGGGAAGGTGAATAAGGGCAGAGGCAAAGGCAAAGATTGTCACAAAATGAAAAAATAAGCCATGCCATTTTCTATGTAAACATGATTATTAACACATAAACAAACAAATGTAGTGCACAATTCAACAGTATACTTAGAATAAAATAAAAATAAATATAGATATAAAAAGAATAGGTATAAAAAAAAAGAAAGGATATATATATCAAACAAAAAATTTAAAGCAGAATATGATAATATGAAAAAAAAAATGTGTGTGTGTGTGTGTGTGTGTGTGTGTGTGTGTGTGTGTGTGTGTGTGTGTGTGTGTGTGTGTGTGTTTTTTTTACATAACCATGTGTGGGCGGCTGGGCTGTATTAGCTCACCTGTGGCACCTCCCATCCTCTCCGTCACGCTCAATTAGCCTCTACTGAGCGCGTGCAGAGCTGCCTCTTCTACTGGCTGCCATTGGCTGATAGCCTCTGGAGATAGGATTGAGCTGCTGTCTCCTCTGCAGCCCCAGCATGCAGCTCTCTGTCTGAAGATGGCTGGATTGATAGCATTCACAACTATGGCAGCAGTCTTTCATCTGCTGCACATCTCTCAATCCCACACCAACTACGTGCAAGAGGGAACAAGCATCGGACCGTGCCACCTCTTAAGAGGCTGCGATCGGGCAGATGAAACGTTGGCATACGATGTGAAGACATTCTGACGTACATATTAATATCATATTTAAACGCTGGTAACTGGTACGGTTCATGCAGTATGATGCGATCTGAGCGATGCCAATTAAGTGCAGTTATTTATCACATTCATGTTGAAGGCTGAGAGCTACTGTATATGGCCACATTTCGATCTCTTACGTTTATGTAAAGCTCTCTCGACAAAACATTATCTCAGTCAACTGTAATTTTAACTTCAATTATCATTTTGATTCTAGAATTCCCTCTGTAGCTGATATTTTTATTGACCCCAGTGGAACCTCTGTAGATCATCTGTTGCAGTGTGTTTGTGTATTTGTGTGTTAATGATGAATCAGTTTCCACACTTCAGGGGCAGTGGCCCAGGACGAGTTTAAGAATGTTAACCTTCTCCCTAATAGATGACCACTGGAACTGTGACTGTTCATTCAACACACACCATTATCTGTGAATTAATCATTTGCTCATGTGTTCATAGCACTTTCACTGAGGACAGTATCGGATCTAGTGCACCTCTCGATCTTTTTGCATCACTCAACGCCATTTTTTTTTTCCCTTCATTTGCGGTGCTTGATAATTGGTTAATGTTACACCCTTTCTTTGGGGTAAAACCTAAGTGTTCTTCATGTAGGTCTGCTCTTCCTTTTCTGCATGTCTGTAAACTTCACCACTGTTAAAGAGCTGATAACTCCTTATCCTGAGCATCAGCACTTATCAGAATGGGGATAAATGTGGGATGCCCACCCTCCAGGGCAGAGTTCTCTCTCTCCTTGTTCCCCCGAGCCCCTTCTCCCTGTCCAAATCTATAATTGTGGTCTAATGGCTGTGTTTGAAGCTGATCTGGTGCATAAACAGGCGGAGGAAGTCTTTAGAGCCATAATCACTCTATTCCTCCTCTCTCCTTCGCTCTCCCTTGCTCTGCATCCCTCCCTCCACTTCTCTTGTTCGGCCCGATTAGGCCCCTGCCTCCCAGACAACTGCAAACAATTAGGCAAATTAGTGGCTCCACCATCACCATCAAGAGGCCTGCTTGTTTATAATTTAATCGAAGCGAATGTCAAAACAGTCAAGGCTTGAGAGAAACAAGATGTGTCCGTGAGATGAAATTTAAACTGCCAGCCAGTCCAAAATATTAAGAGAGTTTGTTTAATAGGGAGACAGGAACATAAGAAAAGAGAGAATAAAGGGGGTAAGAGGTGGAGAACAATTTCAAAGAAAAAAAAAAAACACTCAGCATTTTTTCACATTTGTATAAAGATGCAGTTCCTTTCAGTTCGCTTTTTCTCACACTCACTCACACACGAGCATGTATTTGGACTTGCTTTTCTCATTTTTTCTCAGAACTTTAATGGCACCAGAGATTGTGTTGCTCCAAATAAGCTGAAGCTCAAAAACAACAAGTAAATGCAATGTTTACCGGGATCTTTCCACCCCAGTGAACAGGAGTGACCTGATGTAGAGGTAAAAGGGACAACAACAAAAAATCGCTAAAATGACGGATTAACACTGAGCACAAACGACTTTCCCAGCAAATACTGATAGATGAGAAGCACACAGTGACTATTTAAGTGTTGGGGCATTAGAAGTACATACAGTAGAAGTGAACATCAGTTTGTACATAACAGCTGCATCACCTGAATTGTATAGAGAATATCTGTCATAATGTAGGGCCAATTCACACCACCGTGTCACTGATCGACGGCATGTCCTGCAACATCTTATTCCGTATGGAGACCATGCACCCCAGGTTCATTCTCATTCCCTTAAAAACCCAAGCGGCACAGGTCTGTGCCAGCAACACAGCCAAGTCAAGTCAAGTCAAGTAGGCTTTATTGTCACTTCAACCATATACAGTTAGTACACAGTGAAACGAAATAACGTTCCTCCAGGAACAAGGTGCAACATAAATTAACAAGATAAATTAACAAAACTAACTAGCTAACTTAGATCTAATTAGCTGGCTAGCTGGGAACTGTCTACGTTTTTATACAGAGGAGACAACATAAAGTGCACGTGCAAATGTGCAAACAAGAGCGACAAAGTGACAGTGCGACAAACATGACATTAGAATACCAGGTCAAACAGGTCAGTGACAAATAGAAAAATATATATGTGCTTACATATATAAAAGCCTTGCAGGTGTGTATTAGCGGCGAGGCTTCACACATCAAATTGTGCATTTGGGATTTCATAGATGTGAGGTAGAACGAACGTTAGCATTACCTTAATAGCGTGCAAAAAATGTAGGACTCTTTTTTTATACTGGTCACAGAAACAACCGAAAACAACCAGAAAAACATGTGATCATGTGTATCTGTGCTATTTCTTGGCCTATTTGCTTTTTTTTTTTTTTTTTTTTTGGCTTAGTCATGTTTGTATAGTTGGTAAAAATTACATCAAATTCAGGTTATCATATTGCCTAGGTTTTGCTGAAAAAAAGGATATATCACTCTATACTGCACAATCCTGAGTCCTATATATGTTTTTTTAAATAAAAAATGTAAAAAAAAAAAAAAAAAAACAGCCAAATAAAAATTGAGTTTTAAGGGCTACACGTTCTTTGTCATGTCTTTCTTTAGGATCTATATTGAGCTTGAATTCATTAGACGAACCTCTGCAGAAAGCATAAAGAGAATCCAGAGTTAAAGGTAGTACAGTTACTAATCGAAGGAAGAAAGGAAAGAAACAAAGAAACAAGCCAACAAGTCCGTGATGGTCCCATAAAGAAGAGGAAGTGATTATTTAAGGAACAAATTTCCTGTGAGTGGTCGTTATGCTATAGCTAAAGAGAGCGGTGTTTAATAGGTAGATGGATGGGCATGGGGCAGGTGAGTTGAGAGCTTGGCTCCAGCACTAATGGCCCAGACAGACACACAGGCTCTACCTATCAGCCTCCAGTCTGCATACAGCCCACGAGTATCAGCCCTCTAATTGGATCAGTGGTACGAATGTGATTACCGGCGGCGTATTTATTTACATAATAATTATTACTGCCAGCTCCATGGTGCTAGAGGAGAGAGGGGGTGTATAGAGATGGTCCAATCCTCAACGTGTGTGTGTATGTGTGTGTGTGTGTGTGTGTGTGTGTGTGTGTGTGTGTGTGTGTGTGTGTGTGTGTGTGTGTGTGTGTGTGTGTGTGTGTGTGTATGGTGGGTGGATGGGTAGGTGGGGGTGTGGGTGGTCGATTGCGTGGGTGTATTGTATGTGTGTGTGTGTGTGTGTGTGTGTTTGAGGGACATGCCTCCACCCTCAGCACAGAGCTGATCTGATGGTATTATTCTATTAGTGCTGCAGTGTGAAGTTTGAAATGAGTTCTGATTGGATTAGTTAACAGCAAGGACTAGATAGTGCAGAATGAGGTTAGCGCTCGCACGTGCAAGCAGGCAGCCCGAACACAGGCAGGCGTAATTAGGCATCTGTCCAAGATAGAAACGCTGGACAGGTGCCAGTGCACAACAATAACACTTTCTATCACTCTCATATAGGCACTCACGATAAACACTCGCTTTCTATTACACTATTGTTTGACTGTTTCCAAATCACTTAAACCCAACATATATCACTGACAACTGATATGTGTCTCATTAGATGACACGCCCGCCCCCCACCCACCCATCCACCCAAGCCCATCACCCCCCACCCCAATATACCCCAACCCAAACCTTCTTACCCACCTTGTCACCGACTGGGAACTGATGCTCTCTGAGGCTGGTAGGAGTAAAATGGTGCTTAATCACCGCATGCCCAAAACAGGCCATTACAGGAGCATTGAGCTCTGGCATTACGTGGCGCCTGCAGGGCCAGAACAAACCACCTTTTGTTAATATCCCTCCATTAATCAATCTTTATGTAAGCCACAAAACCAGAGGACCTTGCAACTTGATAAATACCCTCCAAACAAAAACAATTTACTCACCTAGTCTAAACCAACCTCCCCTGGGTGCGTGTGTGTGTGTTCCTTTAGATTTATTTTGATATCTGTAGATATCTATGCATACATAAACACATGGTTAGCTTCATGGCGCGTGTGCGTGTGTGTGTGTGTGTGTGTGTGTGTGTGTGTGTGTGTGTGTGTGTGTGTGTGTTTGTGTTTGTGTGTGGTTAGCACAGGGTGGAACAGGAACTACACTCTATGGCTAAAGTGACCCAGAGGAGCACTTGAGGTTGAACACTTGAATAGTGTCTATGGGGCAACAAAGCTGTAGGCATGGCTGTGTGTCATTCAGTGATGTGTGTGTCCTTTCCTCTATCGGCTCTACAGCTCCACAGGGCCAAACGCAATCCATCGAGCCTCCAATGAAATATCTAGCACACCTGCTGCTCTTGTGGGACTTACGAACAGAGTATAATTTAATTAATCATCTCAAACAGGGCATCATGTGACCAATGACTAGTAAACACATTTATGCATTATAAAAGAGAAAGAGACAGTTTATCATAGCTAGTATCATAGCATATTTTTGAACAGTGGAAGAGAAACCCACATGAGCCCAAGGAGAACATGCACAGCTTGACACAGCTTTCAGTGACCCTGTTGCTGTGGCGCAGCAAAGCTCTCACCCGCACCATCCTGCCACCTAATGCCAGTTCGAAAAGCAAACACTCATAAAGATATGCCCATAGTATCTCAGAGTATTTTCCTTTTTTTCTAACATCTATTTGTCCTCCTCATTCAAATTCCTTCTATTTTGTCCTTTTTACCTTGATACAGCCTAAATTTTCTGTCATCTTCATTTTTGTCCAACCCGTTCTCTCATTAGTGGCATTCTGTTCACTTTGTAATTCCACCCCCAGCTCCCAAACACCCCCCACCCCTTGCCTCATTTCTCTTTTTCTCCCCACTCTTCAGAGTGCCTAATGCTAGTGGTGGGATCTTCACAACAGATAACAGCACTAATTTCATTAATTATAAACCAATATGTTACTGCAATCCTCCAGAGAATCTTGGCCCAACTCTGGCATCTGTGCACACATTGAGGAGGGAGGGATAGCAAAATTGAGGGGGTTAGACATGGTTTAGAGTGAGAGGAGGATGGGTGTAAACTTCCTTGCCTGTCCTTGTCATTAGCAGCTACAAGTGTGACAATAACGATTCGAAAGTGCAGGTTATATGATATGTTAGTAAATGAAATTTTTTATCTGCATAGAAGCTCAAATTTTATATAGGCATCATACACCTTGATATGTTTAATTCCTCACTCACTCATCATCGATACCGCTTAATCCTGTAACATGCTCCATGCAAACTCCATGCACACCGAGGCAGGAATCGAACAGGACTATGGAGGTGCAAGGAGACAGCGCTAACCACTAATGCACCATGCTGTCTGATATGGTTAATATGCATTTTAATGATTTTTTTTAATGATCAAATGTATTAAGTGTTGATAGGGAGAAAAACTTAAAACCTAAATATGGCTGAATGACTCCAACATTGGGGTTCGGGTATTGCCATTAGTGTGTGAATGAGTGTGTGAGTATGTGTATTTGTGTGCCCTGCAATATACTGGCACCCTGTCCAGAGTGTACTGTACACCGCCTCGTGCCCTAACTCTCCTGGCATAGACTACACGTTCGCCGCAACCCTGTATACAGGATTAAACAGTCTCACTCATTCTCACTCAATCATCATCCATACATCTTTATCGTGTTTATCTTTATCTTTATCTTTATATTCTTTCTTATTCCTTCTTAGATAAATAACTTTTTTGTTTTTTGGTTCTTTCTTGTTCTAAGGTCAGGGCAGTTGCCTAAGCATTTCACTGCATATCGTACTGTGTATGATTGTGTATGTGACAAATAAAATTGGAATTTGAATTTGAATTTGTGTATACAGGGCCGTCTATTCCAGAGGTCTTAGGGCACAAGGCGGGGTACACCCTAGACAAGGTGTCAATCCATCTCAAAGCACACACATACATACACACTCACATGCTCATTCACACACTACAGGCAATTTGGCAACGCCAATTAGCCTAATCTGCATGTCTTTGGACTGTGGGAGGAAACCAGGGAGAACATACAAACTCCATGCACACAGACCTAGACCCGGACCCTGGAGGTGCAAGGCAAAAGTGCTACCCACCAAGCCACCATGCTGCCTATGCTCATACTGTGGAATCATAAATAGTAAACAACCTAAAAAAATGAACTAGTCACCTAATGCTAACTGGCTAAAACAGTTCGGTTGTAATCACACAGCACTGGCCCACAAGTGAATTTATTTGTTTTCTCAAAGGATGCATGTAGATCTGAAGTGGATGGCCATGAGCTAGCCATAAATCTAACTAGCTAAAATACATTCTGGATAATAAATTGCATTTGGCCACTTCCACTGTTGTACTTTTATTATCCAATATGTGTACTCTGTTTATTTGAACTCATCTAGGTATTTTGCAATCCAGTTGATGTTCTCCATCCTGCTAAACACTATTTGTTGAACAATAGCTGGATATAGTTAGCCTTTAGCTAAACCCACTGAGCAAAAACTATAAGACACACATAAATGGAGAAAACACATACACACACACACACACACACACACACACACACACACACACACACACATACACACACAAATGGCATTATAACAGTTTAAAGAAAGAAAATATACAAAAACACTTACCCACTATCCGGGATAACAATACAAATTCCACCACAATGAGCATAAATTGACTTGCTATCATTCACTACTTCCCACTGCCTATTCAAGACCAAATAAATTCCTTAGCTGTTTAGCAAGAAAAAGTTAATACTCCATCAGTACCGAATCCTTTCTACAGTTACAGTATTATACTGGACAGTCACCGTCAGATGTTCATGCTTGTCGTTTGGACATGGTGGAGTTTCACACATCAAACCTGGCACATGCATTTCTAATGAACCCAACATCCTTGACACTTTGCTGATTGTGAGCAACTATTAATGTAGTTTTAAAGTACCACCCTTTATAGTATCAGTTAGAAATATACCTGTAGATTCAGGGAGTCAATCATGTGAGAGTAGCACACTGCATAAAATCATGCACCTTTTTTTCTTTTATGACTTCATTGTCATTTATACTTGTCTTATTTTTAAGTCATTAATTGTTGTTGCTGAATACTACAGTGTGTTAGGAATCTGGGATCAGAGCACAGTGCCGGCCATTATAAAGAACCCCTGGAGCAGAAAGGGCTAAGGGCTTTGCTCAGGTGCCAAACAGTGGCAGGTTGACAGTCTTGGAGCGTAAACCTTCAATCTTCTAAGCAGGTGACCAGAGCATTAATCACTGAGCCACTACTGTCATTAGCTTTAGTTAAGGTAGGAGCTTGGCGCATAATTTAGTATTTTGGTTGAATAACCAAAGCAATGTGTGGTTTACATATACTGAATTGTAATCAAAGTGTGATGTCTTTTGCAGTAATTTCTCTACCACAGCAAAGTGCTCCACAAATATGAATAGGCTGGTTGTTGTTTTTTTAATGGTACTCTAATTAACTGTGATTTTGTTTTAGAATATTTTTACGTTGCAGTTAACTGTCCAATAACATTGATGTGACTGTTACTGAACATTTTTCAGAGCTCATAAAATATTCCATTTTCTATTATGCACTATAAACATTTTCAAAGCATTATTTAACATTCAAATACAGCCAGAATTTGTGGCCAGGAGGGGGAAAAGGGGCCAAGTAAATTCCATAGCCAAAAGTACTGAAGTACTTTTTCAAAACTTAAAAATAAATAATATTAATTTAAATAAAAAATACATAACAACATATACAGTTAGGTCCACGATAGATATTGGGACCATCACAAGTTATTATGATTTTAGCTGTCTACCACAATCTATTGAAATTCACATTAATCAGTTTTGTGTTATTCCTACATTACTTTAGAGAATAAAAATAAAAAAAAGAAACATGTACAGTTGATTTCAAATGTGGCATTTGAATTTGGAATATGTTGCTGTTAAATTTCAATAAAGTCCAGAAACTGTCATTGCTCATTTAGTAAAAAATCTAAACAAATTTTCAGAGAAATGGCAAAAATATTAGTTATGATCAAATCAACTATTTGATACATTCCTAAAAAGAAAGTACGGACTTATGAGCTCACCAAAAGGCCCAGAAGATCATGAAACAGATGTGATGGAAGACTGAGCTCTCTATGAGGTAGTCATATCTGTGTCAAAGTCAACAATCAAGTGAAACGTGTACCAGAATAAATCCAGAGGTTTATAACAATGTGTGAACACTTTGACAGCAAAATGAGCTCTATTTTTGCAGTTTTGATAAAAATAAAGCAAGAAGTATTGCAAACCAGTAGAGAATAGTTTGTGCTTGTTTGGTTTTTGAGTCACAAGAATGCCAAAAAGGACAAATAGCTAAATATTTTGTTTGTGAGATTTTGCAAAATGCTATATCCCAACAGTCCAGCCTTCCACAGCTTTGTCTACAAGAATAAATCAGCCTACAGTTGTGTTTGTGGTAATTTATGTATGCAGTTTAGCATCACTAATATGTTAGATGAACTTTAATAAAACACAAATGCTAAACAAAGCAAACTAATGATTGTATTTTTATAGTTACTTACTGGCAGCAAATTGAAACAATGAGAAAAGTGTTGGGTTTTGTTGCGGTATATTTAATTACAATCATTGTTGATGATCATGAGAAACATAAAAAAAATACAAAAACTTTTTACATCAACCTCAGTTTCAGTTTTACTTTGATAGTTGAGGACAGCATCCTATCATACTGTAGTGAAAGTATGCACTCCATAATGTCAGTTTGTGCGCTGTCTGATTACATGCGGGCCCATAAGCTTATAACATAACTCAGAAATCCCAATGAAAAATGGGATGGAGTAAATAGAACCAGACATAGCAAACACAATAGTTTATCAAACATAACATATCTCATGTCTTTAGTACAAAAACCTCATGTGCATTTGAGTGCTGTAGCCTTATACAGTCGCAGCTTAATTTGCTCTCAAAAATATTAGTGTAACATGCATCCTGGCCCCCAAAGGCAGCAAAACTAATGCTAGTGATAGCAAGAGCAAAAGAAAAAGGAGAAGTATCAATTTGGCAATGAAACAAAAGGGTACACTATAGTATTAATACTATATAGTATATAATTATATAATACAATATATAATATATAAGTACAGTACAGACCAAAAGTTTGGACACACCTTCTCATTCAAAGAGGTTGAATTTGTATTATGGCAAGAAAAAAGCAGCTATGTGAAGAAAAAAAACAAGTGGCCATCATTACTTTAAGAAATGAAGGTCAGTCAGTCCGAAAATCAGCCTCAGAAATCGCAGGTTAACAGCAGCTCAGATCAAAGAGCAGGTCAATGCCACACAGAGTTCTAGCAGCAGACACGTCTCTAGAACAACTGTTAAGAGGAGACTGTGTGAATCAGACCTTCATGGTAGAATATCTGCTAGGAAACCACTGCTAAGGACAGGCAACAAGCAGAAGAGACGCGTTTGGGCTAAAGAACACAATAAAGAACACAATAAAGAAAACTCTTTGAATGAGAAGGTGTGTCCAAACTTTTGGTCTGTACTGTATATAGTATAGTGTTTGCATAACATACAAAGTCCCTAATTTGGTATTTCATAAAGGCAGGGACAAAAACATGCAGGGAATGGTAAGTGGTCTTTCGAAATTGCCTAAAGTATATAAGTGTGTTTATGTCCTGGGATGGATTGGCACTCCATCTAGAGTACACCCCCTAATGCCCTAAGTCCCCTGGGAGAGGCTCCAGGCTTCCTGTGACCCTGCAGAGGATAAGAGATATAAAGAATGAGTGAGTGAGCTTTCATAGAATGTATTGCAGGCATTACGTGATGCATACCTGCAGTTCGCTTTCACTAATTCTGGAGTGAAAGCGATACGAATAAAAGAGAGTAAATGTCATTTTTCTTGGCTGCAGCATTCTCAAAGAGTTTACTGGATGCATTCAGTTTACTCCTCTGTAAATCCACTATTCTGCAATGCCAAATAGTTTTGCTTCACTGTTCATGTGACAGACAGATGCATTGTGATTGGCTTTTCAGGACCAGTGAAAAAAATTTTCTCAAAATGAGTTTGAAAAAAAAAGAGGCATTTATTGCATTTTGCTGTCAAACTGTTCATGTAAAAAAGTAGTAAGCCTGAAATAGGAAGAAAAGATGAGAGTTTGCAAAAAAAAAAAAAAAATCTTGCACAATTCTCGAATGGACAGATCAGACAAAGATTGACTAGTACCAGATTGATGAAAAGAGAAAAATACAAATAAGGGAAGGAAGCGTATCACCTCTACTTATGGCTGAGGCATGTATGGTTGCCAAGAGAACTCATTCGTTTGTATTTATTGATGATGGACTGCCGAGAAAATGAACAGAAGGATAAATTTTGAAGTGGATATGGCTATGATATCTGAACAGATTCAGCCAAATTCTTCAAACCTCATTGGCCTGCACTGCACCGTGCAGATAAACAATGACTTGAAACATACACTAAAAGCAACCCAAGAGGTTTTTAAGGCATAAATATGAAATGTCAAGCAAAAGATCTAAATCCAACTGATCACGCATTTCACTTTCTGAAGGCAAACCTGAAAGAAAAATGCTCGAGGACATGAAGACGGATGCATTAAAGGCATCACCAGGGAAGAAATCCAGCATATGGTGATGTCTATGGGTTCCAGTCATTGACTGCAAAGAATTAGCAACCAAGTATTTAAAATAACATTTATGACTATTTTATTTTTTATCTAATTAGTTTAGGTTTCTCAAGAAAAGCAATGGGGAATCACATATAGTGCTGCATTTCTACACCATTCACCCATTTTGGATACAACCAACCTTAAAAGTTGAAAGTCTTGCTCTCTGAAATGTATGTTCTTATTCAAATTTCCATTCAAATATACTGTGGTAGACAGCTATACAGGTTAGTAAGTAAATAATGAATTCACTTTGAAATGACACCTAATATAGAAAGTCAATACAGGTCTGCCATCCTGACTATTCCATCACTGTAACTAAAACTATAACTCTACTCTGTAACTGATGGGTTTTGGAATTATGGAATTATTCATTAATATTAAAATGTCAAATTAGCTTTTTGGCAATAATGTTAAGTTAAGAATGTAATGCTTAATGTTAGCATTAAGCCAGAATGCATAACATGCTACACAAAACATTTAAGGTACATTTGTTCTCTTGTTTATTCAATGTAGATCTGTATTTTGATGAATAAGACATGACAGGTGATTACAATTTATTACCAAGGTTGGAATGTACTGTATATGTGAGCCACCTCACAGTTTCAGGAAGGATCTATATAAAAGACATGGAAGCATCATGGTAGAACTCTGGGTAAGGCTAACAGGTGTGTCCCTCACGCTACGTTGCCTCTCGGTACACACAACAACACCCAATCAGTCATGCTTCACATCCACACAACAGCATTGTGGTAGATAAATAAATAAAGGAGGCCCCTGTGTCTCAGGCATTAATAGTAATTGTGTGTGTAAACTGTTTCACATCGTCCTCTTCACTCACAGCTGCCCCTTAATCACTACTGTGCCAAGCAAATGGTGTGTGTGTGTGTGTGTGTGTGTGTGTGTGTGTGTGTGTGTGTGTGTGTGTGTGTGTGTGTGTGTGTGTGTGTGTGTGTGTGTGAGAGAGAGAGAGAGAGAGAGACAGACAGACAGACAGACAGACAGAATAAATATGGTCTCTCGTCAGTTGGTGAAGTTGAATAACACTGAAAAGCTGATTTCAAATCTCATATCAAGGGAGCAGCACATCTGGCCCTCTTGCAGCTAAATGATTTTCCCACCTGCTTTCAGTTAGGCAAATTATGATACAGCACAATGAGAAAAAGGGTGAAAGAGGGACAAGTGAGAGACTTCATAAACCAAGAAAAATTAAATAACAAGCACCCAACCAATAACAAAACACCCTGTATACACCAAACAAATGACTGACAATCATACTTAAAGTTTGCAAACAAATACAAAATGACAAAGCAATAATGTTAATGAGTTATAGCTTTCAGCTGGCACACATGATGACACGTGTATTTTATGGTACTATACGCTTACAGTGTTACAAATAATACCTAAATTACAGCTATATTTCATTTTGTTTCTATGCTAAAATCTTGCATTAAGTTGGTTTGTTTGTTTGTTTGTTTGTTTGTTTGTTTAGCTAGTGATACAATGTAAGGAAAATACAGTTAAAACCGGATGTCTGCATACACAATTCCTGACATTTAATCCATAGTATACATTCCTTGTCATAAGTCAGTTAGGATCACTACTTTATTTTAAGAATATGAAATGTCGGAATAATAATGGAGAAAAAGATTTATTTCAAGTGGCTGAGAAGTTTACATACTGTATATTTATCTAATATTTGGTAATATTGCCTTCAAATATTTTACCTTGGATCAAATGTTTAGGGTAGCTTTACATTTACACAGCCTCCTTACAATAAGTTGCTGGAATTTTAGCTGATTCCTCCTGTGAGGACTAGTGTAACTGAGTCGGGTTTGTGGGCCTTTTTGCACGCACACACTTTAGCAGTTCTGCCCAGAATTTTCCATTTGGATTGAGGTCAGGACAGCTCAACTTTATTGTCCTTAAGCCATTTTGCCACAACTTTGGGGTCATTGTTCATTTGCAAGAGCCATTTGTGACCAAGCTTTAATTTCCTGGCTGTTGTCTTCTGTGTTGCTTTAATATGTCTAAATATGTCTACATAATCTTCTTTTCTTTGACGACATCTATTTGGGGAAATGCACTAGTCCATCCTGGAGAAAAGCAACCCACAACATGATGCTGCACCCCTGTGCTTCACGGTTCGGATGTTGTTCTTCGACTGCAAGTCTCCCCCTTTTTCCTCTATGATGCTTATTATGGCTAAACAGTTTATTCTAAAAGTTTATTTAAAAGAAGGATATTTGTTGCTGTGTGCACCTGCAGACTGTAGTCTCACCTTTTGGAGATAAAGCCTTTAGACTTGTAAAGCACTGAATAGTCTTGCCTTATAGTACCTAAGTAAACTGCTGGTATTCCATGATCTGCCATGCCTACTTTGATCAAAAGATGCATGCTATTTCTTGGCACATTGTATAATAAAGACCACAGGAGAGGCCAGATCTTTTCCTTACCAATGCCCCACAGTTATGGGATAGCCTTCCAGTGCTCGGGACAAAGACATGTGTCAGAGTTTAAGTCTAGATTATCTAAGTTATTTGTTTAGGCAAGCCTTTTGTGAATGACTTTTCCATAGGTAAAAAAAAAAACAGGATTCATGGGCATAGAGTTTTAGTTTTTGTTTGTTTGATAGGTTTGGTGATGGTGAAGTGGATGGTTGCCTTACTTCCCAGGGCATGCTCTTGTCTGTGTTTTCTTCTGGTTCTCACAGCAAGTCCGGCCAGAGGCTACATGTATATTGACCTTATCCATTACCAATTCTCTCTCTCTCACTCCCTCTCCTAGTCTTCCCCACCCTCTATGTTGAACCAGACATGGTACCTCCTGAGTTACCAGTGATCCTGCCCTGAGGACCTACAGTACCTGATCCATCCTGATGTCCTACCTCTGGTTCTCATTACATGGAGATCACTTACTGCTGCTGAGGGTGAAAGTGATCTAAATAAAATATATTATTATTATTATTATTATTATTATTATTATTATTATTATTATTATTATTATTATAGTCTTCCTATATATACATTTGTCTAATGAGGACAGTTCCACTTTGAGACCATGAAGATGGCTTTGGACTGCATTGATATAAACAATTTTGCTATGTTGACTTAGCACACACAAATGAAGATGGGTTTCCTTTTCCTGGGAGTCCAGTTTCTCTTAAGGTTTCCTCTTCTTTTAAAGTAATTTTTCCTTGCAACACCTCTGGCTATTAAGGATACACTGATAAAGTAATAAATTAAAAATATATATTTTTTAAAATGATTTCACACATTCTTATTTCTATACTGTATAGCTGGATTTTTGATAATATCCAATGAATATACAAATAAATCATTTAAATTGAATAGAATTCTGATTCTTATGCTACTAAAGTTAACACATGGTAACAGGGACAAGAAGGTAAATGCCTTAGGTAAACAGATTAGGAAACAGATGAATGAGAGTTTTTAAAAAAACAGCACAGATGGATGCCAGGGAACTAACAGAAACATGGACTTTAAATAGACAATTTAATTAGACTAAATAAGGTTCAGGAGAACACACTGAAGATCATGTGATGTCAGGTGCAATGCATCCTGGAAACTGAAGTTCGGAACAAATGTCAACATGAAAGACCTACAGAACACAACAACGAGAACATTCAGGGGAAACCATAACATACAGTAGAAAATGTCCTTTTCTGCTATCCTCAGTAAATAAACGACACATAATCCATATGTCAAGAAGAGTCCTCAAGCTCCCAGAACCACTGTTTCATAATTTGAGCCCTGGAATATGTTTGTGGCATCAGAGACAGAAGAATATTGCTCAGCCTAGATCTGACCAGTGGAAACAACCCAAGATCGCACATGCATGCGTAATGTGTGTATTACTTCTTCCCCTGACATATCCATTTCTCAGAAGTAGGTTATGCTTCTGAGCAAATTCTAGGCTTTTTTTCTTTCTAGGTTGTTTCCATGTGGACACATAGCTGTTTAGTTCCAATCCAATGTAGTTCTCATTACCTTGTGCTTACTTTGTCTATTAAACATAGAAATTTGGCACATTGTATAATAAAGAGGCCAGATCGTTTCCTTACCAATAACTAAATTTCTTTAGTTATTTTCGTAATAGATAGAATCCTGAACTAGAGACAACTTCAGATGTGTCTTACCTGGGTTGCTTACCATTGCTCAGTGGTCCAAAGTCTTTTTTGTCAGATTAAAGTAGATTTTGCATTTCATTTGGGAAATAAAGGAACCAGAGTCTGGAGGAAGAGTAGAGAGGCACAGAATCCAAGTTTGTTGAAGTACAATGAAATGTTTCCACAGTCAGTGATGATTTGGGGTGCCATGTCATCTACTGGTGTTGGTCCACTGTATTTTAAGTCCAAAGTCAACTCAGCCATCAACCAGTAGATTTTAGAGGATTTCATGCCTCCATCTCAGGACAAGCTTCATGGAGATCCCAATTTCCTTTTCCAACGGACTTATGACCCGCCCGGAACTACTAAGCACTGTGTCAAATCTATCACTAACTGGTTTGCTAACCATGATATTGCTGGCCTGGCTTGGCCAACCAATTTGTCTGACCTGAATCCCTGAGAAAACCTGTGGGATATTGTCAAGAAACGACAACTTTTGTATTGTAAGTTTTTCGTTTACTTGTTTGTTTGTTTGTTTGTTTTGTTTTTGTTTGTTTGTTTGTTTGTTTGTTTGTTTGTTTGTTTGTTTGTTTGTTTGTTTTAATGTGCATGGGGAATATTAAGCTTGAAAAACCTTTAAATATTTCACTTACCATTTGAAAGTGAATATGATATTCTAAACATATTCTAAACTTTCCCCTGCACTGTGTGTATTTATTAGTAGTAGTAGTATTAAATGCAGCAGTGTAGTAAACTGTGCACTTACGCATGGATATGATCTACGTTTTACGAGTTTTATTGAACCACAACAACACCATGACACTGGGAGAAAGACAGGGAGATCTGGAGTGGTTGTCAGGTGAATTGAAGCAATATGTGTGATCGTAAAAGCAAAGGTAGCTCATCTGTAACCACGCGGCCCCTTGTGCTGAACGAGAACAACAAAATGCTTTTTGACAAGATTTTTTCGTACAACGGCAGTTAGTCTCTGAGAAATTCATCCAAGTGATATCTTCCCTAAGCACAAGCACTTATATGCGAATCCATAGCAATCTTCTTAGCTTAGATTTAGCTGTGCTTCTGGATGAAGTCAGGGACATAAAAACAAGGGCAGAAGAAAATGCGCCCTTTGGACTTAAGGATAATCTCTTGTCATAAACATACCCATCTCTTCCATTACCATGAAGAGACACACCCATACCCACCCACATACACTCCCTTCAGCTCACTTTCTATCACAAATGTCATTTTTTTCTTCTTCTTCTTCTTCTTCTTCTTTTGTGCAAGTGCATCCTAGCACAGTGGTTACACAAGGAAAGAGTATCTCATTGGATAATTTACTCCTTAATCAAGCTTGGAAATGTGGATGCACACAGTTTACAGGAAACCAACATTAGACAACTGCAATGAGAACACATAAGTGTATTGGAGTCGACAAAAAGAACTTGCCTGTTAAGTAATGAAAGACTGGGAGCAGAGAACAGGACTGACAGGCTAGTTTAGTGTTTCATGGGCTACCATTGCTTTCCACATTGTTTGTGTAAGCCAGGCTCTGTGATGTGTCCAAAGGTATCACATGTCCCTGGGTTCCCGTAGTGTGTGCGTGTGTGTGTGCGTGTGTGTGTGTGTGTGTGTGTGTGTGTGCGCGTGTGTGTGTGCGTGTGTGTGCATGCGTGCGTGCGTGTGTGTGTGTGTGTGTGTTGATTACCAATGGACCAGCGCTGCTCTGTAATCAGACAGGTCGGAGAAAATCTTGTTTTAAGAGCGTCTTTTGTGTTTTTGCTACACCCCTATACATATATATTTACACACATGCAGATATAAAGTTTCCTTTAAACATTTTGGCAAACACAGCTCAGATTTACACAGTGGAGATTGTCTAAGCAGATGAGCCTGTTTCCTAACAAGGTAGCGGAGCTAAATAGCAATTGTGTAACTATTGTGAAAGGGGGGGGGGGGGGCAGAAAAAGACGTAACAAGTGACCAAGTTATAAACAGACTTTTAGTAGAACAATATGTGCATTCTGTCATTTTCAATTTCAAATCTGATGACTTGTTAAACTCAGCCCAGGCTGCCCCTGGAGTTTTCCTGTTTGCTCATTTCCTAGCCAAGTACTAATAGCAATGTCTTCAAATTGTGACTTCATTGGTAAAGATCATATAAGATCACCACGATATCATTGTCATCCTATTTTATGTTCTTGTCTTGGATGGGAACTGATGAATTGGATCCAAGATGATAATAGCAACAAAACAAAATATGGTTAAATATGTACAATCATAGACAGCGTGTTGATGTTCCACTTCTTTGGCTTAAATTTTATCGCTTTATTGATATTCACCAGGGATGCGGAGATAAGACACGTAGCCTATTGTGTATGTTACCATGGTACAGCATGGTGATGCAAACACAGAAAAATGAATAGCATAATGTTCAATCTACTATAGCCACTTTATACTGGTCAGGATTGTAGTGATCATAACCTTTAAATCCTGGATTTCAGGACAGAGTGGAGAGTTTTTCTGTGCTAACAAACCAATTTATTTGGGTCATGCATTCACTTAAACCGGTGAATGGTCCTTGAGGAGCACAGGCATGCATTTTAGTGTGCCTGTGCTACCACACCCAATGCAATTAAGAAAAAGGCTGTTAATTACTTAATTAGTTACACCATGTGTCCTGACAGATGTGAAGACACTAAAAAGGACAGTACAGACTTACACAGCCTTGGACTAGTTCACGTTATGGAGGAACTTCTGCCTATTCAGCATCTTCTCCTGACACTGTAGTATTGCAGTGGGAAGTTAAGTGGGTAGTAGATGTGTCTGCCAGGCTGGCTAGGAAAAGAAAGCTGAGCTCCTCTGTGGCATAAAGAATAGCAACTAAAAGAGGGTTTGGTTGTGCAGTGCTGTGGAGGCCAGAGAATGAGTGGCGGAGTAAAGGAGGTGGCAGAGGTCATGGGCCAAATGAGCTGTTAGAGGCGATTCAAGAACATTTTGGTGTAGCTTAATACTGCTTTCACACACTAAAATATCCTGATGTGCATTCAATGGTTTCGATTTGATAGTCTACCAGTGCAAGGTGGTATCCAGGCCTATTTGGCAAAACACAAGCTCCACTTAAAGGGCACCTATTATGCAATGTTCACTTTGCAGTTATTTTTAGACATTCAGATGCATCTGCACAAACAAAACCAGAGGAATTTTCCAGAGGAAAAAAAAAAACATTCCATTCATGCATTTTGTCCTCTTTAAGATTTTCTTAATGGGCAGCACTTTAACGAGCCAGATATAGATGTGTTCCCCACTGTGACCTCATATAAGAAGAGCCCGCTCCCTTGACTTGTTGCTTAGCTCTGCTGTTCTCTAATGGGGTGTGGCTCAGCAGTAGCTCGTTAACATAGACACTAAAATTGGGCATTTGAAGGAGGAGTGAAAGAAAGGGAGTTTAAGGTATGAAATAGTGCATTAGCTAAGTGGCATTTTAGTTAGCGCATTAACAGAATGCTAAATAGTAAAACATTTCGTGTAATATTTTGAGGTTGCTGGGGTATGGGCAGGTCTCTTGCAGAATTCATGAGACATTTAATTACTTCTAGTGGAATTAAGTGGAGTGACACTCTGGTCCAGAGTATTTCCCATTAAGTTAATTCTTGCACCCAGACCTCAAGGACAAATATCTGAGAGCGTGAGCTGCCCTAGAACCCACAAAATCCAAGGGACTGTGTCTATTACTTCATCTAAAGGACTGACTTCTATAAGGACAGTCTCAGCAGCAAGTGATGAGACCGAGCTCTTTATTTTACATATGGAAACACTGGAGCTAATAGTAAATCATAAAAAGAACCATTTGAATCCTCGCAGACGTGCTGCTCTGACAAAAGACAGATCAGCCTCAATTATGAAGGCAGTCACAGAAATGCAAGCGGTCACACATCACACATATGAAAGATTTCTGGTGGGAATTTTGGCAGTGGAAACCCCAGTAATAAAACTAGGAATGATTCATCTCAGAAAATTTTAGTGTCATCTGAATGTTTAGTACTTAGTCTTGCGTCTGGGGATAGTGAAATAACTTAGGGATTATTTTTTGTGTTTCACACTAAGCAGTCAACAGGGCCATCTTTAGTGAAATACCATCCCTCAAATAAATAAAAAAAGAACAAAATATACCCTACCTGTTGATATCCATGAATGGGCAAATGGGTGGAGAAACAGAGCCTTGCTCTGTTACCACAAGCTAACCAGCATCTTTAGCACATCTATAATGCTAAGGTGGCTAACATTCATTTATACGCAAACATCATTTCACATTTGAGACACCCCCTAGTGCACCTGTCACTCAAATCGCCACACCCCTATTTATGTATAATCTTATGGCCTAATGTACACTTTAAACCCGAATAATTTGGCCAAACTTGAAAAATTTGAGGTAATCAGTTACATAAATTTTTTTAAGTAATGATGTTTCCAATTTTAAGTAAACAGAACTATCAGTTTTTGAGGTTGTTGTTCTCATTCATATTAATTGTTATTTACTTGCATTACTGAGTAGCCTAACTCAAACTATAATTTTTTTTAGTTGTTGCAAATTAAATAAATTGTTGTTGTTCTTTCGCCTGCTCCTGGCAATGAGTCGCCACAGCAGTTTGTCACAAGTTTTTACACCAGGTGCCGTTCTGAACACAACACTCCCATTATTATCTGGGTTTGGGACAGGCACTTCATCCAGTGGCTGGGCATCGAACCCGGCCCTTTCACATGGCAGGTGAAACACCTTCCACTGAACCACCAGCGCTCTGTTACTTTAGGATGCCCAGATTTGTAAAGATTATGTGAAGACAGACCAATCCACCATCTTGATTAAAACAATTCAATGTGGGCAGTTTACATGTGCATTGATGACGTCAGACACAAAATCTCTAGGCTGAAAGATTTTACGTTGGTGGAACTTTAAGGAGACAGTTACTGTGGCTTAAAATATCAAACTTGTTCAGCTAACTTAAAAAGTGTCATTACTACAAACTCATAAATACCAAAAAGTTCTAAATACTCAACAATTAAAAGTATTAATTTGAACTAATTGCAATTATTTAAGTTAACAGTACTCAATGTGTTTAATTACTTTGAGCATTAGGGTCTACAGTGTAGTTTTAAATGATGAGTTATATAAAACGTCACCCTGCCATGAATGGCAAAAATAGCTTGTAAGTTTGGACATTTTAACAAGGGGTCATTTGAGTAATTGCACATTTTGGCACTTTGCATTGGATTAATTTATCATATCTTTGGTCAGGCTCAGTGTGATATGGCAAAATGGTCGACTGGACAGAGATTCCTGGACATACCAGGGAGCCAGTAGACAACTGCTTTGGGAAACTATGAGGATACTTCAGGAGGAGCTTTAATTCGTGGCAAGGGATACAGAAGTCCGGACTGAACTTGAAAAATTTGAAGCATCATAACAGTATCATACTGGTGCAGTGAATATTATTGCTAATGGATGATTAAGACATTTTCTTCACTTTTTTTTTTTTTTTGCAGTTTTCATGCGGAATCTGGTCCACAGTAGAATGACCAAAGCACAACTTACTGAGTTTATCAAGACATCACTGACAGCTCTAATACTCGTCCACATTGCGGTGGACAAACACAAATCTTGATGGAATTGTTTCTTAAACTCCTACGTCCTAGATTATACATGTCACAATTTGAACAATTACTATACAACTGCATACTGCCAAAAGCTAGTTTCATTCAAATGTTTTGTTCTACACTAAATTCAGCCCAACTTTTAACTAAATGAAGAAGCTGTCGACCACATAGGCAGTAAGACTCATTCTTAGCATGACGACTTTTTTTAGCCCAAGTGGTGCACAGGCACGCTTGTTGTCCCCAGAATTCTTGTTACAAAACTGTTTTAACATGCACACCTACTTAACCTACACACACACACACACACACACAACACCACACACACACACACACACACACTAGTCTTACTATCCTTGTGAGGACCTTCCCCTGACACAATTATTAATGCTGAAATGAATTCTGTGCATGCACCTACTGTAAATCTAACTCCAATCCCAACATCATTAACCAAAAGGACCTCATTTTTGTTTCTTTAGTTTGTTTCTTTTTCAATAAAAGCTGTGGTTTTGCTTGCGGGGACCGGCCAAACGTCCCCACAAGGTCTAATCTCTCTCTCTCTCTCTTTCTTGTTTTTTTTTTCTTACCATATTTTGGGTTTATGCTTTGTTTGTGTGTCTCTGTGCAGAAATATTTAGCTGATCATGTGTGATTGTAACGTCGGGCAGCAACACCCAATTATTACTCTAAGAGGAGCCTTCTATTTAGGCTTATTCTATGGCTGCTATATTTACCCAGGCATGCCTTGATGCCGCCGCACTGAAGGCCTGACTCTAGTGTTCAGAGAACCTGCGCCCCGCCACATTCCTCTCTGCCCATAATGGAGGACTCAGTCTGGCCGAGAGATCCACCGACTCCCAAAAACAGAGTCGCACAGTGGTGTGCAATCCTTCTAGCATAACATGCAGAGCTTGATCTGAAAAGCATCTGGTATATTACACGGTAATGTTGTTTGATCAGTTGAATTGTGTCATCTACAGTAAACATAATCAACTTCAATGAAAAAAGAGACATTTCAGATGCCCAGTATTGCCATTCTCACACACAGCTTACCCTCACTGCAGCTAACACAATTCTCGAGTCTGCTGGTAGTATTGAAGATTGTGTTACTTAAATATGAATAGGGCTGAAAGGAAAATTCACCCCATGCAGCCAAGCAAATACAGTCCTGTATTAGTGATGTTTCCTGGTGACTTTAATAATGCAGAGGGTTTTCTTTCAAAGTTGAAGGATTGAGCAAAGAACATCAGAATGAACATAAAAAGGAGACGAGGAGGAAGGTGAATCCAGTAATTCATCACTTGGTTTAAAAAGCACTCATTCTCAGGTCATGAATAATTTGGCAACACAACACTAATTTTGCATTAGACTAACGATTCACAGCCAAGGAATACTTTCCAGCTCTCATGGGCTGTTTAGCCTGGTGTAATTTTTTTCCATTAAGTAATGTTTTTCCTTTTTTCCCATGGTGCATGGTTCATGGTGAATATAGGTCATATGGAGGAGCTTGGCGAAGCTGTGCAGGGACTCCACAAGCAGCAGGGCTTCACGCCACGGCGCTATTAATTCAGGCCTCGGCAGCTTTAATATTTGATTTCGCTGATGGACTGCATCTGTGCTGCTCTGCGATGCAAACATTATTATACGTACTAAGTGGCTTAATTGTAATTAGAGCTGAAAATTTAATTAAACCCAACAATAAAGCAGATCGCTGAGAGTTTTTCCATCCACCTCTCCTCCCTAATGCGCTCGGTTAACTCTTTGTCCTCTCTGGCTATCGCATGTCCCATTTTTAGATGTATACAGGATATTGCAAGTATATAACACTTTACGTTTAGCTATACTAAATAAAAAAAGCCCAAATATGTTTATTTGAAAGCAAAAAAAACAAAGTTAAATTGCATATATTTAATAATGTTTTTATGAATATTGCATTATATTGAAAATATTGAAAAGATGAGAATGGTTTGATTTATCCTCAAAATTTCAGACCTACTTCTAGTATTGAGAAAAAAAAAGGCTTATTTACACACACACACACACACACACACATACATAGACACACAAACAGAGAAACACACTGGCCATCTCACCAGCCCGTCTGTTGTGTTATATTATTTATTAGACGTGAGGCCCGTTAGCGAGGCTGCGGCTGGGCTGGTCTGTAAACAGCACGGTGTTGGGGCGACATGCTTTTGCACTCTGCTTACAGGCCCTGTGAGGCTGATCAGGGCCGAGGTGAGGCGACAGGCTGCCAAATATCGCCGCCCCAAACCCCTTCCCCTTGCTGACAGCTACAAATAAAGGACACTCCATTAAATGAGTAGCCCATCAGTGGCTGGAAGCAGAGAATGAAACTTTCTCTTCCTAGACAAGGTATTAGAGTAAATGACGGAATCTTTATGTAAATAACTCCTTGCTTTACTCAGTGATCGCTGTCTATATACAGTATACTGTACCATGTCTATGTGATCAGTCAGAAAGGAGATTTCTCCACTCAGGTATGACCACATGTTACTTTCCAGATGTGTTACTGCTGTCCTCTTGTACTTCACCATTATTTTTCCTACACCCAGACGCACCTCATGACTGCTGGGTGAATTACAGGAAAACAAGTAAATGCCAAAGAAATAAACAATGAATTATTCTGTAGAAAGAAAATGCATGTTCAGACCTTTTCTTGTCTGCATGGTCAAAGTGAATCTAGTAATTCAGGCCAGAAATATATTTCATATTCGCGTTCAACATTTCAAGACATTTCAGCTTGTTTCCTTTTACTTTGCTTCATTAAGTATTTTGGGAATCCTTCTCCATCATGGTAATCATCAATCCAATGTTAACACATCTTCCTGAGTGATGGACCTGCCAAGCCATTAAGAAATAAAGGGCAATATGTGGGAGTATAATGGTAACTCTATATTCACCCAGCAGCAGTACTATACCACTGCATTCCCTAATGCCACACAATTTATCAATTATGTGTTGTTTAAAATACTGATGCTCAGATTGAACTCCCACACACCACATGCTATACAGGATATCTTCACTCCCTAGGGACCAACTATAGCTCAGCAAGATTTTGTCTTTTTTTCCATCCTTTGCGTGACACTTTCGCTTAACAAAGAACAGAGGAAAACGCCTGCGCTGATCCACGTCGCATATTCTTGATGACACATGACAATATACGGTCAATGGCTCGGTGCGCATTACTATGTTTTTCTACATATAGCTCCACCTCTATCCTACAGTGCATTATAAAAGAAGCACAGGATTTGTTGCCAGACTGAAACCAGAACTATTTGTACCTTTTCTCATCAGAATTAGCATATTTTTATTTGAGTGAAAAAAATTCTAGATCTATTTTGTGGGACTAATCAATCATCTCTCTTCCCAGCTCATCCCTTTTCAGTATTCTGGAAACAAGGGTTAACAATTTCAGCATGGATACTTAGTCACACTGGAGGTGATTTGGCAGTGACAGTAATGACAAAATGTGAGATTCCTTACACTGCCATGCTGTGCTGCACTTGTCCAGCAGAAATGTTCAGACAGTCGCTGGTGAACATTTGGGCAGTCGATCCACTGTCAGTAATGGCACCAGTATAAGACCCTCCATCTGTAATAGTAATAGTGAAGCTAGATGCAGCACCAGGAGTGAAAGTGAATTGAATGTGACCTGGCAGTGTGTTTACAGGAAGCTATGGGAAGCACTGCATGTGGCTGGGGCTGGCACAGGGCAGTGGGGCATGGACCTGCACATCTGCTGGCAAGCTGCGGTATCAGCAACCTCTGCGTTCACCCTACTAAACCTCATTGGTTTTAAAAATGAAAAGCATGAGGAGGCAACATAGGCTGCTGCATTAATTCAACAACACTAGTTAGGATGACCTGAATAAGTATGATCTCTTTCATTCTTGCTCCATCATGCCATCTGTCTATTTCCATCCACCTTCTTAACATGGTAAAGCCTTAAGGTTTGGTGTTTGCACATGCAAGCAGGTATTGTTCATCTTCCTTCATCTGCTGGCCTCATAAACGTTTACAGCATCATCCTCAACCAGGCAGAGAGCCGTGATGCCTGAACTGCAGAACAGTGCATGTGGAGGGTCCTGCAGCCTGGCACATTCATAGTGTATGAGAGGGTGAGGGCATGCGGGTAGAGTGTCACCAGGTTGTCATTAGTTCAGCATCTGCTCCCATCACACATTCCATTATTGGAGAGAGTGCTGGATTTCACATTTATTGGATCGTTAACTCAACCAGGCAGGCAATCAGTGTGGATGGCCTCCATGCCAGGATCCCCAGTTCCTCACACTGAAGACCTTTTTGCTCAACATGGTGATTCTACAAGCGCTTCTTTTGATTTTACTGGTATCATGGAGTTACATCAATCATGTCCAAAAATGAATGTCCTCCACTGCAATAACTTTTATTTCAGTCCAACATGTAGACCTGGTTACAGTAAGTGCCGGAGCATTTTTTTTGTTTGTTTGTTTTATAATAAATTTAAATTTGAACGGTTTGCTATAGTTTTTCAAAAGAAAGGCTAAAAAGTATCACCATAAATGCTTTTTTCCAAAGCACAAAAAGATGTTAATTGCCATTGTTGTTGTGTATTTAGATTCTCTGCGGTTTTGTTTTTTTTACTGCAGTGTATTATACTCCAGTAGGAGAAAACCTACTGATTGCTTCCCATTAATTTAAAGTGGCTTTATGTAATGAACAGCTGTGAGTGGTATGGAGTTCATGATGTGGTCACTAATTAGCAGTCACACCAATGATGATAGGTAGTTGGTAATACAATAATACTCTTTTTGGGTTTTTTTTTTTTGTTTTGTTTTTTGTTTTTTAATGGGATGTCTTGAACCGTTGAAACCTCTCGAAGATCCTGAACTGATGTGCGGCACTCCTGACGAGGACACACCTGCTGTAATTATAATCAGTGTTATATAATCTTTACAACGAGGAAGAGTACACACTGACATCTAAAATCCTGCATGACCTTATGAATCCTGCGCGCAATATATCATGCAACCTCAATATTGGCAATGTATGAATGTGAGCTTTTTTTATTCCGAGTTTACTTAAGTATAACTTAGTGCTCATGTGGGAAGATTTTGTTTTCCTTAGATTTGTTTGAAACAAACCTCAAAAATATACATGGCGTCCTTAAGAGCATTTTATTCAAACTGACAGCATCCAACCCTCAGACAGAAATAATATGTACAAATGGAGGGCGGCATAGCAGTGAAATGGATTAGCCAGTAATGTGATTTCAGATGCCAATAGGTCATGGCCCTTATTTATACAGTAAATTAATGTGATCTTATATGTTATTAAATTGGCGAGAGAGAGAGGAAGAGAGATGACAAGTTGAATCTTTGCAGGGATGTTGCACCTGAAAGGCATCACTGTTCATGGACAGCATCACAACCAAAGCCCTGGCTGCTCTATTGACAGTAGCCAGATGCATGCCGTGGATCGAACGTGAACTTCTCTCTGCGCTTCATGCCGAGGGAGTGACAGAAGCCAGCTGAGTGGAGCCACAGTGGCACGAGCTCTGTATAACTTCTACAAGGATTACTACAAATCACTCTTCAGGATCAACACGTTTTCATTCCGCACGGTGCATTGTTTACATTCGTTGTAAAGACCTGTACTGTACCACTGAACCATTATATTGTTAAGATAAAGTGATAATTCTGATGTATTTGACTGACTCATCCATTCTGACATTATTCATATAGGTAACACTGTGAACAACTGAATTGTCCTGTCCTTAAAATGCAAATAAAGGCTTATTATGATACTGTCCCCGCGCTTTATAGTGCAAGTACAATATCCTGGTATACCGGAGTTAATGATCAGATCTAATGTTGAACTTGCTGTCCCTCCCAGTTTCAGTTAAGACTAAATGAGGACACAGTATGGCAATACAGCAATTTTATTAGCCATTGAGGGGGGAAAAAAAACTTGTAAAAATGGTCCTCCTGACCCCATGTGTTTAAAGCCTCTGTTTATGAGCTTTTCAAGGTTTCCTTTAGTTTGTAATAGGTGCTAAGTCAGTCTGTTTTATGTTTTATTACCATATGAGGAGCACAGTGCTGAAGGCCACTTCACTTAATAGATGCCCTGCTTTATGGGACCTTAGTTGGCATTACTCGTTGTGTCACTAACTAGCATTTTGATCCCTGCCACTTCAAAGATAAAGCTTTTTCAAGGATGCATCATAATGCGGTTATATACACGTCTCTCTCAGCCACTGTCCCATGACAGATCAACGGAGAGATAATTATTACCAACCTAGAGGCTCCGACAGCACTCCAGTGCTTTTGTGTGTGTATTTATTTGTGACCAAACCGACACAAGCATGTCACGAGACAACACGAGATTATTATCATATCAAGGATTCAAATGAATTTATAATAACAGTGCTGTCGTAGCCCGTCCGCAGTCTGCAGTTTCAGTGGCTCTATGCGTGGTGCAGTCTGAGCTACTTTTCTATCTACCAGAGTTTTTCTTAATTACTGTCAGCTCAGGCCGCTCTGACCATGGTGCTCTGACCACCCACAAAAATCACAGCTCAGTGCATGGCTTTAGTGCTTCACACAATTCAGTGTAAACTCTGTAGACATTTGTGTGTGTGAAACTCCCAGGGGATCATCCGTCTCTGAAATACTCAAACCAGCCCATCTGGCACCAACAACCATACCGCAGTCAAAGTCAGTGAGATCACAACTTATTCCGATGTTCAAAGTGAGCATTAAACTAAAACTCTTGACCTTTGTCTGGGTGATTTTATATGTTAAGCTGCTGCTGTGTGATTCGATCGATGAAAACTGCATACTGTATGCAGTATAAAAACTGTACAGAAACCATGGAGTGACTGCATGGCAGTGCGCATCAGCAAATAAATAAATAAATAAATAAATAAATAGGCCGTTCTGGATATACATTGTCGAAACGAGCTTTAATACAAACCGTATCGCATGAAGCACGCAGCTATTTTAGTCTCGCTACGTGGAAATGGTTAACGATGCATCGTAATCGTTAAGTGCATTATTAAGACATACCATGTTAGCTGTTATTACACTGTGCACATGTAATTAGATCAACAGTGACCAGGCCTCCTTCATGAGCTTTCATTAGCCGTTCATTTTAGAATGCAAGTCAATGGAGGAGGCAGGCAATGAGAATCGATGAGGTCATTGGCTGTGATAACATGGCGTGTCTGTTTGCCTGCTGCACTGTCTGCCTGTCGTTTAATTCCCTATTAAAGTCATAATGTGTGGGAAAGCATCATGTGGACTGTCCTACCACTCTATTGATGACAGTCATATGCCTTCCCACTATAAAACAAAAGCGAGTCATTAAGCCAAAGAGAGAGCCAAGTCATTTAACACTACTTAACGGCTGCTTTTTATTTTTACTGCAATCGTAAAAATAAACGTGCACTTTACAGCATTATTGTTTTTAAACAGCCACTAAAAAGTAATGATAAAGGTGAGCAGAATATCTTATGGATGTCATTTTTGAGCCAAGATGGCATTTATAAAAAGCTCATTCTCACGCTAGGGCTGTCAAAAAGCTGTTGATGAGTTATGCATTGAAAAAAGGTCATTAAGCGATCAAGGACATGCTATTCATGGCCAACATGAGAGATAGTAATTAGACAAAGTCACATTTAACCCATCTGCATCATACAAATATCTTAGTAAACATTAACAATGCACATCTAACTGTCCCTTTTGCCCTACAGCCTTCATCTTAATGGTTTGACAGTAAAGGAATTGATAAGACAATCAGCAATGCAATCAATTTAACAGAGACGGGGCATGGATAAATGGCTCTGTACTGAGCAATTCTATAGAGAAGTCTTTTTTATTAGGAATCACAGTCAAACAGTGAGGTTATAAGAAGTCATGCCTTAATAATTATGAAATTCCTATCTCAAATGTATTTGCTTGTCGTGGCTCTCCTTCCGTCCACCACTCACTATTATTGCAGAGTATGAGAAGCAAGCAGTATTTATTAGAGTGCTGTCTGATGTTGCCACTTGAGTGTCCGTACAGTCAGTGATTGACCGGTCTGTTCAAAAGGAATCAGGAAGCAGGGTGTTAACGGCATTAATCTGTCGAGGACATTTAAGATGATGAGCATGCGACAAAATTCATCAGAAATCCACATAAATAAGAAATCAATATCAGTGATCAAATTTTTATTTCATAAGGAATTAATTAATCGATCTGAAATAATTTATCATCATTTGGGAATGTAAAGGAGCTTCGTAACTGTCTGTTTTCAACGGAATACGTGAGTCAGTGAAAGTCTACAGAAAAGTAAACTCCAAAGTTATCAGGTCTGGGCGTCAAGTTTAGATAAAAGTTCCAGATAACTATTCATCAGTCACTGAAGAACACACCCAAAAACCTCATATAAGATGATTCACAAAGGTCAGAATCATTAATGGCTTGTCAGAGATGGTTATCTACATCACCTTCTACTCCTCATCATCCTCCTGCACCTGCTTATCTTAAACGATCAGATCTGGTATTTACAACAGTGTCATAAAGGTCCCTTTGCCAAAAATGTACCACACACACACACACACACACACACACACACACACACACACACACACACACACACACACACACACACACACACACTTCCTCTTCACAACTCACAAAATGACGTTCATCACTATACTTCCCCTAAAATGCACTTTAACCAGGCTGTTTATTGAGGGAGGAGCCAAGCATCGTCTCTATGGACACTCGGCAGATCACCTGATATCCTCCCCCTTCCCATCATGCACATAAAGACTCGTGCCGCAGGTAGCCCTGCCCCTGCACATCTCAAGAATGGGCACACAAATGCACCATTTTGCAGCATGCTCACTAGACATATTGCTAAACACTCACCCACACACACATACGCATGCACACACATCACACACAAACCAATGTGCACACATACATGGCACACACACAATATGCAGAAGACATTCACATGTATTTGGTTTTAAGACACTTTAACATTTATGTTGCAATTACAGTACTTAAATTATGACAAAGTAAACCACTTTCAACTCCAGCTTGTTGACGTGTTTCCCATCACACTGTGCAACACCCTGTAACACCACACCACTCCACAGCCAGAGGTGGAAGAGTCCTCGATGGCAGCAATCCAGGCCAGCAAAGACAAATCACTTGAAATGAGAGGAGACGGAGATTTAGTACCAGAAGCCTAAATTGGCTAAACTAAAGGAGAAACTGCAAATAATGCCAGCATGTCATGTGAGATACAGTTAACTTCCTGCAAACTTACGAAGCAATGTTTGAACAATGGATGTTTTACACTAAATATATCTATTATAGCAAATCAACTTTAGCTTAAATAAACTAAATATTATTTCATATCTCTCACTATGGGATATAAAACTAATGTAAAAAATATAAGCTCACACATTTTATTGGGAAATAAATCAGGTTCTTCCAAGAAATACAATTTCATATGAATAAATAAATATTGTCAGCAAAGTTATCTGACAACAGAAAAAATGCAAAAGAAAAAATATATAATTGAGATTAAGAAAATTTATTAGGAGTCTTCATTTCATATTTTTAAAAAAATCTTATAAATGGGAATTTACCTGCATTGAACATACAGTACTTTTATTTGCTACATGTATGAAATTTTTTGCCCATTTTTTCTCTTTCTGTATGTTAGATCACATGCACACTAAATATGACTTAGTAGCTAACCTGCCCTCCAAAGCTGGGAATAGCCTCCTTTCTTTTTTCTTTTTTTTTTTTTAGTTTGTTCTTTATCAGTTCTGTGCCTGTTGGAGTTGTCTTTGCATATTTAACATTTTATTATTAGCCATCACTAACTGTTTCCTAGTTATATCTACAAACATGCAGCACTCACCTCTTGTTCTTCTCTCTCAGGGTTATATCTTTCATTAATTTACATACCATTCTGTAGCTTTCCAGGGGCCACTGACTATGCTGCTAATGTTGTTGACCCACTCCCACTTCAGGGCCTGGAATTGGGTATTGGACATATAAAAGTTACATGCCGTATCAGTCATTATGGCAACAGAAGATCAGAGAGACTCTTTGCTTTACATGGGAACTGCTCAGGCGTGCCGATTCTTGATTAGCCACACTGTGTGCAACGCATCGACCAGGGCTGTGTGACGGTGCAGCAGATACACGGACACATTCTCAAACATTAAAGGTGCATGTGGCAGAAACTGCATATTACAGCACCATAGATGCTTCACACATTTATAACATTACATTTATTGCAGCTTTGATATAAGAAACATGGTGCCTCCAGCTGCTACAATACAATTACCGATGGGCCACCACGATGTTACATCTCCCCTAACTGCCTAAATGCCCCTCTAAGAAGCCTATGTGACATCTTGGTGTCGCTGAATTGTATTTCATTCTTCTCTTAATGCAATATTGACCTGTTTTATCTAGATAAGAAGGAATTCTGTTTATAATTGTTTTCATGTTTCCCTTGTAACAACAGTTGTGATGAATATAACACAAAAGTCCATTAGGTCAATTAAATAAATCTTAAAATAAATAATAAACCAAAGTTCGATACTAGTGTAGGGCATATTGAAGGCAATTAAACCCATTCAACAGTCACTGTTTAACCTTTAGGACCATTTATGTTGACCTATTAACCTATAGGAAAATATTACATAGGGTGACATAAATTGTCCTTTTGAGAAGTTTTATTAAATATTTATTTCATATAAAACCTACAGTAGGACAATAAGATTAAGTAATTTCTAAAAAAAGATTTCAGGTCAGTTACACACTGCTGCTGCCAAAATTGTCTTTTGTAATTAACCAGTGGACATTGAATAGTCAGTCATACATTAAAAAAGAAAGCGTGGTGAAAAGAAGCAGTGCCAAGCCAGGCCCATGTGAGCTGCTGCTGCTCGTGTCTGCGGCTGTTGTGAGCCCATTTCCATGTGGGCACTAAGAGAAACCGACTCCATCTTTATGTGGTCAGCTTGGGCAGCATGCGGGTCGCTCTCTGGCTCCGGTCCTGCTCCGGCCTGCAGTTACGACCCAGGCTGGCCTTGAGAGCAGGCGCCAGGGGCGATGGCCCAGTGCGGTGACTTCGGGCAACCGCACTGCACAGACAATCAGGGGCCACTGGACACTCTCGCCCGACTGAGGAGATTGCGCTGCATGGGTTGGGTGCATATTTGGGCAGACAGGACTCGCCTTCATTGCTTATTTATGCCATCTCTCACGCTCTTAAACACATTCTTGTCATTTCTTTTTTTTTTTTTTTTTTTTTGCTCAGACGGTATTCTATTCATTCCTTTAAATATTCTGAATTTTTTTCAAATGCATTGATGATGTGTCACACTTTTGCTACTGCTATACATATTACACACATGAGAAGTTGGCCAGCCATTGGTTTAATTTTTTATTTTGTCAGAAATAGTCCTTATACACGCTTGTTTCACAGCCCTGAACAGCCCAGCTCTCTCTAGTCCTTTCTGAATTGAGCAGTAATTCATAGGGATTATAGTGTTTATGTGGAGATGGAGGTTCTTGGATGAACCTTTTGTATGATTGCCCACCTCTGCAATAGAGTATAACTGGAAAAGTCAGTCTGGAGATCAGAGAGACTGACGAATTAAAGGGAGTACCACCACGCAGACACAACAGACCTCAGGTCAGTCGTTTCCAAAGCAGTCTGGGCCTGGATATTATGGTCTCTGAATTGGAACTGAAGAGAGGTCAGAGAATCAGGTTAAAGTTTAGGGAAGGTCAGTTTGGGTTTTTTTGAGGCGTTCCTGTTCTGGACACAAAGTGTCACCCATCCCACTTTCTCTCCTAACATACACATGCAACACGCCTTCTCAACACACTCATAAAAACAGAGCCCAAAAAGCTTTCCTATACTTAGGGTGGTAATTACTGGTACTATTTTATAGGGTTATATATTTTGATTAGTCTGTAATTTTGTTTCCTGTCATGTCTGTGTGGCTGTGAAAAGGACACGAGACATCAATGGAAAACAACGGCACCAGCATGGTCTTACCTAATGGTTACTTACGTGAGGAGCGCGCAGTGGATGAGTGCTACATCCCAGGTCGAAATCTCAGCTGTGCTTAAGTGAGCTCACTGGGATGGTCGTTTTCAGGGAACGCAAATGACAATGTTATATGCTAGAGAAGCTACATTTCTTTTCTTCCATTTGTCTTACATCATGGAGATTGAAAGAGACATGACATAACAGCAGGGTGGTGTTGATTTGACATATATGTGACACGGCCTGTACTGAAAATGTATTATCAGATAAAAATGTGGAAAGAATTAAGGGAGAATTGACCAAAAAGTGCACATCCTTTGTGGACCTCTATTCCAAGGGACTTAACCCTTAAACTCCCAGACTTACTCTTATAATAAGCATTTTCCAATAATCACATTAATTACAAAAGAATTATTATTATTATTATTATTATTATTATTATTATTTAATAATAATAATAACAATAATAATTATTATTATTATTATTATTATTATTATTATTATTATTATTATTATTATTATTATTATTATTATTATTTTATAATATAATAATATGCTTTCATATGCATAACTCAACAATATATTATAACATAGACTCTGATATACACAATCCCTGAACACAGGTTCTCATACAAAAATCGCTTCTCTATGTTTTTCTTTTTTCCTACAAACATTTTTTAATCTGAATTCTTTCCGATAGGAAAACATCATTTTATACGGTTTTACACAAAACTTTCAAGTGTTCCCTCAAAGAGCCAAAGGAGAACATTTTAGTTGTTCTATATTTGGTTTTTTTTTTTCAATGTATATGTATCTTTATTGCCATTCAGGAATGGAAAGAATCAGGTTCTGACAACTATTTCCCCATTTCCACCTCAATCAGTAATTAGGCTGGAAGTTTGTATGGTGACGAATAAAGCAAATCCTACACACACACACACACACACACACACACACACACACGCATATATGCACACTGTTTATGCTCTATCAGTGGTGTGTGTCTGTCAGGGCCGAACATTTTCCTGTGTACAGCGCAGTACTGTTGATAGATCCTTCACAGCACAACACCTCAGGGTCTGCCAATCAAAACACACACATTCTCAAGCCAGAGCACATATTCAGAACCAACTCTCACTGATTGTATTATTATTTTTAATAGGTCAAGGCAAAACAAATATAGATAACTTTTAGCAGAGCTCACTTTTTTTTTTTTTTTTTTTTACATTCTGTTTAACGTAAAATCCAAAAGCACAATTTCCGACACCAATAAACACAGTGAGGAATGTAGAGCAGCCATATTTTTGACACTTCAATAGAACAAACTGGACAGCATCAAAGGCTCTGTACCTGTTACTAAGCCTCTTGCTCCCTCTAGAGGTCTGTAACAAAACCCCAACTTCCAACAGATCTCTGCAAGAGCACAAAATTTAAGATAACCTCAAAAACAGTCTCTATTAGGTTTGGTGTTTGGAGAGTGGTGCAGTCTGTTTAGTTCACAGACTATAACAGTCCTTCTCCACCCAGCAGCCCAGCACCAAACTACTCTACACCTCATATAAATAACCCCCATTGTCCCGGCTCAGGTGTGTATAAACCAGAACGTTTGAAGCGGACAAGTGCATTGTTCAAATTGTGTTTGCTTTGCGGAAAGGGTTTGCTTTGACTGAGCAGGATCGAGTTTCTATACAGGCAGGCCGGCTTTGAGATGTGTACTGACTCAGCTGTATGCTCTAGGACTGTAATTGTATACAGAAATGTAAACATACTGTATGTAGCCATAAGAATTTAATAATACCCCGACAAATTAGTTCCATTTATGACGACACAGCAACAGATTGTGCCAATTGTTTGCTTGCATTTGGATCAGCTCGGTGTTGTCGGTCCACTCCCTGCCTGTCACGGCGACTCAAATCAGGTTAGGTTTATTAGCCTGATGTTAGTTCCAGTGAAGTGAGATCACCTTTAATCAGTCTAATTTAATCTCTATTACAGGCATGGGTAGCATACATGCACTAATAATTTTTACCAGACAATGTAACAGTGCTGGGCATAACTGAATGCTTTATAAACTGAAGGGTTGTTCCAGTAAAGGCGCAGTTTGTTATTCCATACAGTATAGTAGAGTACTATTTCTATAATAAGCCAAAAACAATGGGTTTAAGATATTGATAGTTTATTTTATGATTTATATTTTAAAGCTTACACAGATAAAGTGTCCATGTGTCTGTTTAATGCCCTAGGAATTCATATGTGTATCTGAATTTGTAATTGAACCAAGTATTTTTTTGCCCCTGGAAACACAAGACGACAAAGGGTACAAAAAAAATTTTTTTTTAAACACTCTTATTATGTCGTGTACATTTTTCTTACCTCGTGAATGCAATCTAAAATCGTCTAAACCCATGGACATACACTGGTTAATTCTGTTTTTACCTAACCCTAATATTTCCTGAAAAAAATATCTTTGGTTATATTTGTGAAAATGCAGCATAATAATTTTATTAACATAATTCACATTATAATAATCACATCACGTTAATGGTCACGGTCTTTATTTGTGCCTCGCAAAAACCTTCTGCTCATGCACTTTTTTTGGCCTATTTGTATTTGTATTCATTTAGGACATCGAGTATTATCTGTGCAATCTGAATTTGTATTTGGTTACATCCCTACTGTGGAAGTATCTGGGTAATCTAAGAATCTGGGCTATTCCTGTGCATCACTCTGATTCCATGTACAGTGGGATTAATATGTAATTCGCTCATTTTCATTGTATCCCATTGCATTTATAGTGACAGCTGATAAATTACTGGCTAAATGCTGGATGATTAGCAAACATGCAAAAAATAATATGGTCACAGTTTACAAAAATGAAATCCAAAAGACTGAAAACGTAGGTCAATACCGTATGTGCATCATAGGTAAAGGGTTAAGTCCTTGTGAACGAGCAGGACTGTGGTGGACTGATTGCGGCAGCACGGCATGCTCTCCTCTCCAAACATCAGACCAGGAGCAGGAGCCTTATCTGCAGCTTTATCTGTGTGATCAGCATCAGGGAGTGAGGTAGAAGGAAGAAGGGAGGGAGAGAGGGACGGAACGAATGACACATACCCTGCTCGGTTGTCTAACACCGGGTTCTGTTACCAATGAGAGGAAACACGGAATGGCAAGTTTAAAAGTTTATGTGTGTGTGTGAGAGACGGGGAGAGAGAAAGAGAGATTGTACCAAGTGGTAACATTACTCTCTGTCTCTTTCTATTAGAATGCCTGTCTGTGTTTGGCCATCGTCTTGCCACTAAGTGGCTGAATAAAGAAGTTTGTCAGTACATTAGATCCATGGTGTGTGTTGACCTTGTGGAGACATTTGGCTGGTGCCCAGAAGCAAAATTGCATTTAACAAATAAACATTATTTAAAAAAAAAAAAAAATGGTTAGCATGAGAAGGTTAGGTGTACGCAGTGTTGAATTGCATCGATTATTAATAAACAGGAGACAGAAATAAGGATAAAGAAGTGAGATAACGAGTAACATGCAGAGAAGTGAAAAGACAGAGGAAGGAAATAAACTAAGGCTAAATAACATCTAAAGGAAGAAGTGAAAACAAAAAAAACATTAAAGGTCAAAAGGATGGATGCAAGAAGCAAAGCAGGAGAGACAATAAGGGAGGGAGGAAGAGACGCATATGTTATTTATTTCTCCGGTAAACAGAATTCGAGGCAGACATAATCAATAGGAAACTCCAGATTGTAAATAGGCTGTTCTAATAGCCTAAACACAGAGCACTATGGTTACACCGGCCCATCAGCACTGGTTAGTTTCCCCAGAGAGCGGCGGAGCCCGGCCGGGCCGCCGAGCCTTATTTACCAATAAAGAGGCTTGATGATAAGATAAACACATCGGAGACAGAGCTGGCTGGGGGGAGGGAGCGAGCCAACGAGGGAGGAGAGGAGAGGGCACAGCTTTCATCCTCCATTTAGTGCTACAGGAGTGAGCCGCGAGGAAGGAGGCTAGTGTCAAAAGGTATCAGAGTGACGCTGCACTGTGACCTGCCGACCCCATCCAGGAGCGCGCGCACACGCACGCACACACACACACACACACAGTTGAAGAATGAATACCAAGGCCCCTGACTAAGCTGAATGTTTATGATGCTGACTGAGGTTTCGTGGCAAGACCCAGAGTCTGACTCTGTTGGTGGTCCTATAGTTGCTCTATAGCGTCTGCAGCATGAAACATATCTCTGCATGACTACCAGTTCACAAACATCCACCATCAAAAAGAGAAGCGTTCTTGCAGAGAAACACGTGGTGCAAAAAAAAAATTTAAAAAACTCACTGTGCACCGCCTGACCTGGAGTTTAAGAATGTGCATTACAACAACATAAAAGTGAAGGGGTGTGACGAGGCAACCGAGCGACGGAGAGCAAAAACAAAGCAAAAAAGAAAGATGCGAGGCATATAGGGGAGGAGGTCAGAGGGACGGTGGTCAGGTCCAACCCGCTCATCTCTGCTCTCCTCTCTGCACGGACTGCGGACTGCAACCATTAATTGCTGGTGTTGTGTTTGTTCAAGCCAGTGCTTATTTTGTCAAAGGAATGCAGGGCTAGGCAGCGGGAGAGAGGGAAGGAGAGAGAGAGATGGCGGAGAGGAGTAATAACAGGGCAGAAAGAAACCAGTGTTTACCAAGCTGACCGCACAGGCCAGCGCTCCTCGTCCCCAGACGCCCCGTCTCCCAATGACCAGAGCATGTGGGGTCACACTGTACAGTATGTAGACACCAGACTGTGTGGCAATCAGGTAGCCAGTGAGGCTTACTGTACGCAGCGCTGTCCACCAGGCCTTGAGTATTTGTTCTGACTGTCTGTATACTGGAGATCGTTTATCACACCACCGTTAACGTGTCAATTGATCCAAAGCACAAAGGATCCCCGTCCATCCATCATACAGAAACCGCAATGCATGTGGGGGGAAACTGCTTATTCTTCACGTTGTGCATACTTTACATGAAGAGCATTTGTTTCCATCAGTCCTTTGCATGTTTTTTTTTTTTTTATCTTTCGACTCTCATTCTCTGCTATTACTTTCATATCGGTGTTCTTAAGCCATTGTCTTTTCTCTGCATCTCTCTCCCTCTCTCAGTTGCTTTATGCTGTCTCTGTATTTCCCTCTGTCTCTTTAGTAGAGACATGGATCTAAAGACTCTGCAAGGAATAAATGATCTGAGCAATTCCCCACTGTCGCAAAACAGCAGGAGGCAAATGTCACTCACTTTCTGTGTGTGCAGCTCTGTACGTTCGCAACTGCAGCTCTTACTGGAATAAGATGCAACTTATAATTTAAGTCTTTAAAGTCTGTCAACTTTCAGAAAGAGAGATGTTTAATGACACACACCACCAGTGCACTGATTCTTCTAAAACGTCTGCTAAAATGTCATTCGCTTCACCGTATTTCATATTTAGGCTTATAAGATTATCAAAATGTCTAATACGTCATACACAGGGCTTTCGAATTATGGCTGCTGGGGAAAAAAAAAAAGAAAAGAAAGAAAGGTTCGTCTCTGGCTCGTATTATAATATCATGCTTGTTCGTAAAAAACATACTAATGAGGTGATATCAAGTCCCTCATTTACCTTTATACTGAGAGGGTTACTACAATGCTCTTTCACTTCCTAATTGCTCAAAGAAATGCCAAAGCCGTGCAGTAAGCCCTGCCAATTAGCCAAGTGTATTCCTGCTTCTCTTAAAACCCTCTGTGTTTAGAGTGAAAAGCACTGGCTTGCCTCTCGCTTGTTGATTTACCCAAGAGACCCCATGAAAAATCATACACACACATACACACTCACACACACACACAAACATTTCATATTTCCCTTATGTAAAGCATCCGTGCACACACACACATAAACATGAGTACGTCAGTTATATTTGGACGCTTCACATTGTCCAGACGGCACACTGTCAAAGAGTGAAATGAATGGCTGTTTATATTAGAGCTCTGGTTTAATGAATTAACCAGCTGCCTGGCCATGTCAAACCAGAGGTTCATAGAGAGCAGAAAGGCCCACGGACTCCCCCGCTCTGTCTTTTCCTCTTTGCACACAGTGGCATATGATGATTGCGTCCTGGGGGAGCACGCAGGGCAAGATGCCCAACGCCCCTCTATGGATCCACAATCATTCAGGAAGGGGCATCTGGTAAAGGGCTCACCTCCTCTCACCCCTCCACACTCCTTCTTCTCTCCTCTCTTCTTTCTCCTTCTCTCCCACTGCTTGTCTCACTCTGCCTGTGTGGTTGCTTCCATTTTTCAGAAATTGGCATATGTTTAAACAAATGGCAAAAATATGTATACAAGCATTGGGCTCCACTGAGTCTCAACACAGGCTCTGCTTTTCAACCGACATTCTTTTTTTTTTCCCTCTTTTTTTTTTCTTTTGGTCCTTTTAAGTTGTTCGGTATTTGTTGTTCTGCCACCTACATACTTTTTGACCTTGACCTACCTGACTGTGTTCTGCTTCTCTAATGACTTTTTATGTATACTTTATAAAAGTGTACTGGAATGCTGACTGTATGTATGGTAAAGAGATTGGGTGTCATTTTAGACCTCCACTGACAGTATTGGGGTGGTGAGATCAGAACACATCTAGTGGATTATGAGAGGTTCTCATTCTCTTCTCTGAATGGAGTGTAGCTTGGTACCGTATGAAAATCAGGTATCAAATTACTGACAGTTAAATACTGGTCCATATACAGTAGACACCAACCGGCCATCCCATTAACACATTTAAAAAAAAAAATCAATGGGACAATGGGACAAGGAGAAGGTATCAGAACATCCAGGATAGCAGAGTCCACTGCACATGGGGCCTAGCAGACGACTACCCCTTTTCCACCAAAGTGAATCAGGTGCTAGTTCATATCTGTTGCTATTGTCAGTTCAGAGCTGGTTCAATAGCAAACCTCCTAAGAACTGCCTTTGATTTCCCATGGACTACAGAGATACGTCACTCTGTCTCCTCACTGTATACAGTATGTGCGTGTATGTCTATACTTTCCAAGCAATGCTAGCAAAAAACAAATGCTAAAGGCAAGCACAACAACAGCGCAAAAGCGAACTTCAACAAGCTTTGCAGGCAGTTCTCCTGGCTTTACAAGCCTCTCCATCATTACTCATTTATCCCTGCACTACATGTGACTACATTAATCCTGTTTAAAGATGGCAGTCACAAACTTTTTGTTGGTTCTGCCATGGAACCATTGTTTTCTATCTGAGGGCCGGTGCATTGGCTGTATGAAAACAAAGACCTGGTTCGAAATTGGGCACTGGCTCCCAACTATCTCCAGAACTTTGGAGGAAAAGAGATAAAGGAGCCCAAGACTGCTGACTCTGCCTCTAAATTTCCCAGATCCCAATCTAATTGTGGACCCATGGGATGCTCCAGACAACCAAGTCCGATCCATGGAGGCTGCACCCTGCAACCCACAGCATCCAAAGGATCTGCTGCGAATGTCCGGATGCTAAACGCCTTGTGAGGTCATGCCCAAGGAGTCAGAGCTGCCCCAGTGGCTCAAGGGAAATTTACACAATACTGGACATTGTAATGTTGTGGCCGACTGGTATCCAGTATGTGCAACTCTGGCACATGCTTCCTGAAAATATTCAGCTTGAATTTGTCTAATGATCATTTGAATGTTTATGCAATTAATGCAATTTCATGAAAAATTAAATTTTTTAAATTGACATTGTTGTTATTTAATAAAAAATATGTGTAATTAAGAGCCTAAGAAACTTTAAGAAAGAAAGAAAGAAAGAAAGAAAGAAAGAAAGAAAGAAAGAAAGAAAGAAAGTGTGGGATGTCACGTTAAAGATGAAGATGCCCTTATCATTTTAAAAATAATCATTCATCATTACAATGATTGTCTCCTCAATATACCATTTAACAAAACTATAGCTTATGTTCTGAAGAAACATATGCCTTACATGTTTTATCTCTGTTGTAAACACACGCTTGGGCTCCATATGCCATCCCTGCACTAAATGGCCAATAATAGCCAGTTATTATATTTAAATCTCTCTCTCTCTCTTCAGCTTCCTTTGTTTTCCTCTGCCGTTTCTTTTTCTCTCTCTGGCCTCATCCTCCTGCTTCTGCAGACTCCTGCGGGGCCCAGGTTCCTTTTAGGCTTTGTGTGGTCCAGGTCAGTCTGTGCGCGTGTGTATGTGCGTACAGTGGTGGTGGTGACGGTGGTGGTGGGGGTAAGATTGCAGTAATTACCCAGTCATACCTGTTCATTAAGCTCACAGTTGGATTCTCACTCATAAACGGTTAGAAACCAATTAAAGCAACGTGGGCCATTAACAACTCCTGCCTGCCTGTATGGCACTACAGTGATGGAGAGAGCGCAAAAAAAATGGAAGGAAGATTTGTCATAATGAGCAAAGATAAATAGCAGAAAGACACAGTGTGCTAATGACATGGTCGTCAGCGCTAGAGCAGTAAGTGTTGTTGAAAGGAATTGGAGAAAGCAACAGAAGAGAAGAGAAGAGAAGAGAAGAGAAGAGACTAGAAGAGAAGAGAAGAGAAGAGAAGAGAAGAGACTTGAACTGAGGACAAATAAGTACAACACAGTAACAGAGAACTACAAAACGCAATGCAGGGTCTAAATGAGGGGGTTAAAAAAAAGGAATCCTGGCTAAATGGCTTGTGAAATGGAGGATAATGAATCCCGGCATGTAAAAGCTGAAGTGTGTGAATTGGAGTGATTATGATACAATAGTTCTTGGTGTGAAGTCTGATTGCACAGGTATCCTCTCATCAGTAGGAGGTAACGCTCAGTCCACAGGGCCAGAGGAGGGGGCTAACTCTCAGCCACATTGATACAGTGAGACAATTACATTCCCTCTCCCAAACAACTTTCTCCTTAACTCTACCCCACACTTAAACAATGGGCAATGATTTAAGATTGACATAAAGAACCACAGAGTCCTGCCTTCCTCATTTCGAGTCTACATCCTCATTTACAGACTACTTAGGTGCCACCGCTGTGCTGTAAAGAGGTTGTCCCTTAGGCTCTCAATCAGTGATCAACTTTTAGACTTGAGACGAATTAGCTTAAGAGTAGCTGCGTGTCCCCTTTATAACACACACTTACTTGGCTTTTAGTGGGCCCATGTGATTCATCAGAAACTTGACCCTTGTTTCAGTCGAGGGTAGTGTCTGATCTGCAGTGATGACAGGACTTGAGAAGACTTGTGCTAGAGCTGGAGGAAAGAAAATACCCCCACTCTCGCAAACATTCAGGGCAGCTCACTTGTCTCAGGGATATATTAAGAATTTTAAATGAGCTGAAATAATAGTTTTTAAATCAAGAGGTGTAGCTAAGTGGAAGTAGAAGGCTGCTACGAAAAACTTTGCCTGACAAACTTTTCAATCATGGCACATCAGTCCTCCTGTGCCACTTTTAATAGAGCCCAGATAATGGCACTGGTAATTGGTCACAACACACTTCTGCTTAGGAGGAAACATGCCGCGCTATTGTCACCATCCCTTTTGTTGTGGTTAAAAAGAGGGGAAAATAAGATGCAATTTAGACACTTTTAAGAGGTGATCTTTTCTTGCTCTTTTTTCCCTTCCTCTCCTCCTCAATCACGGTCAAATTGCTGCTCGAGTAAGACTGTAATTAAACCCCAAAGTGGCTCTCTTCGGAGCCGCGCGGCAGGCTTAAATTAAAAAGGCCCTATTAAGGCGGAAGTGCACCGTGCTAGCGCTGGTGGCTAAGCGTCTTCGTAACGTAACTGCTTTTGGGAGGCTAACTAACCACAGAGGGGCTCCAGCTGCTAATGCTCGGCTGTTTTAGCGCTAGCTGCGTTCAGCTACTGATTGCTCTCTTGCTGTTGATAAGTAGGCCGACAAGCTGATAATGACGCGTGTCACTTTTAACTTTCTGAGTGCCAAATAACTGCCTTGCTTAAGGATTATCAATGGGGTTACCTACTTTAACATTCTCAGCATTAGCACAAGTACCTGTTTTTTTTAATGACTTTTTAAAAGGTCTCCAGGCATTCCGCTTCTGGGTTTTTTTTTTTTTTTCATGCAAATGTCACATAGTCTCTCGATCGAGATATTTATTTTAAATGCATTTTCTCCTGAAGGTTTCAAAGTTATGTGATTTCTGTAAAATTTAACATTTTAACAACATAATATTCTTTGCTTTTTTTGTAATTTATTAATAAGCATTTATCTAAATTTACATAGAAATGTATTTATTGGTCTTATTATTATTATGGCAAGCATTCAGAAGTCACTTCCAATATTTCTTCCTGTGAGGGGCCTGATTTATGCGTGATTTATGAGGACTAGTCATGTCATGCTCGATACTTTAGATATAGAAACGATCAAGTCTCTGCACCGTGCACCTTGTAGTCAGATGATTTAGGAACAAGCTTTTACTTATTTTACTTATAGCTTTCATAACTTCCTGAACAAGTACTGCTGAACCTATGTGCACTCCAGATATAAACAAATGATGAGACCAACTATTATATTCTGTACTCAAATGCAGATACGGAGGCAAAAAAAACAACAACTATACTTCACTACGCAGCCAAAAGTTTGTGAACCTGTGATCATGTGGTTCTGCCCCAACCTGTCACCACAAAATTGTTAGCACACAATTGCTTACAATGCTTTTGTATTCCGTAGCATTATAAGTTCCTTTCACTGGAAAGGGCTGAGCATGTTCCAGCATGACATCACATGGCATGTGCACAAAGACATGTTATGATAAGCTTATGTTAAAGAACTTGAGCGACCAGCAGAAAGCCCTGACCTCAACTCCAGTGAAGACATTTAGGATAAACTGGAATGCCGACTGAGCATCAGACATTCTCACCTCATATTAATGCCTATCTCACTAATGCATTCTCAGAAGTGTGCTCTCATCTGGAATATATAACGCTTAACGACCAATATGGGTGTGATGGTCAGATGTGAACAAATGATTAATCTTATAAGGTATATGCGAGGGCAGCATGGTGATTGGCGTAGTGTAGTGGTTGCACCGTGGCTTTGCACCTCCAGGGTCATGAGATCGAGTCGTGCCTTTGGATTTGTGTCTGTGGGGTTTGCATTTTCTCCCCCTATTTGGTGGGTCTCCTCCAGGTACTCTGGTTTCCTCCAACAGCAGGAACACATGCAGAGTAGGGCAATTAACATTGTAAATGAGTGTGTGTCTGTTGCCCTGTGATGGACTGGCACAGTGTATCCTGCCTTGAGTCCCCAGGATAGGCTCCGGTATAGAGAATGTCTATATTGGAGTAATTTAAATGGTATAATTAATTTGGCTTGTTTTTAAATAAACAAGAGTTTGATTAGAACCTTTATGATGTCTGGATTAAATGTAACTCTACCTTGAGACTGATTTCAGCAACAACAACAACAACAAAAAATTTAACATGTGATTAAAAAAAATACTTGGAAGACATTTGTGATTTGTTGATTTTTTGTTTGTTTACAATCCAGATGACTTCCTAGCTCTTTTGCTGACACGATTATTTACACACTGAAATAAACATGGTTCATGAAGATGTCCTTTAACAAATTAGAATATTATACCACTACTATAATTACAGTAGATTTGGACAGTTGTAGATGTAACTCCTTTGATTCTCTATGGCAATAATGTAGCTGAAGAAGCAGAGCTCCCTGAGATCCATAAAAGTGACTTGGCCCCGAGCAAAATCATAATGTAGATGAATGCGTGTTGACACAGACAACAGCAGCCAGATGTTGCCTACATTAGGAGCTGATGTCCTGTCATGTCACCTGTGTAGTTATCATAGTGTCCCATCTGCTCCATCAGTCCCTGTGAGATACAAGTCCTAACAATAGTGTGTGTTGGCAGGAGAAAAAAAGGGAGTTACTTTGACTATATTTACTACACTAATTCAGAATCTTTATAGGTTTGCACACTGGTGCTGGAATGTCAAGTAACCAAGAGAAATGCATTTTATTCAGACATATTTTCTGTTCAAAATAAGAAAATTGTATCTAAAGTGAGCCTGAAATCACTGTGTAGTATCGGTCTGAGATTTGAGGAAACATCTGTCTTCACTGAGTAATTTTGTGACAATGTCTCCACCTAGAGGTGCTTATGCCATACTTTCAATCTCTGGTAATAAAGATGAAATTTAATGTGATTAAATAGCATTGTACCTGGGATAAAGTCGCAATCAAACATACAGGGCATGGACAAGCTACTCATTTTTATCATACAGGGTCATTGAAGATCTGGAGCCTATCCCGGGGGACAAGGACACAAGGGTATATTATTATTATTATTATTATTATTATTATTATTATTATTATTATTTTAATTTTTCATTTTGATGAGTCAAAAAAACTGTTTAACACATGTTAATGTGAGTGAATGTTTTGCAGGGGAGACATTTGTTAAGATTTGCACATCATACACACAATTCTGTCACTTGTCATAGATTCAATGTCTACATAAACATTACCTCATGAACAAAAACTGTTTAAAGGTTAGTGTAAGGTTAACAATGACAATTACTCTGTTTCGGTTATTATTATTATTATTATTATTATTATTATTATTATTATTGTCATATTTTAAATGCCAGCATATCCCAGTTTGTTAGGAAGCAAAGTTTTGTTGTCCTTTTCTTCTTTTTTTTTTTTCCTTTTTTTTTTTAATAAATCCACCTTGTTTTTATGAGATAAATGTAATTTAAAAATTACATAACTGGGATGGATTAAAGTTGATTAAGTTGGTTCTGAACTGGCGCTGCTGATAATGTCTCTTAAATATTGCTTGATGTTGGGCTTAAGCTACAATTTGTTTTTAATTTCACTGATCAGTGAAACCTTAAATCCCAGCATTCATAAGTTTTGTTGCAGTAAATGGATACATCATAATATGGATCTGTTTTCTTAGAATATGAGATCTTGTAATACTTGCATGGCAGCAGTGCTCTTCTGTACACAAGTCACACAAAAATAGAAAATAATTTAAAGCTTCATGATCAACAGACCCAAAAGTAATATATGGAAAAGTGGTCACAATTCAAGCCTCATTGACAAGGATAGACTCACACTATACAGGATAGGTACTAGATACTGCAAAAACCTGGATCCCTGAGCAATGGAAAAATTAACAATCTGATGAGTCAACTTTTGCCATGTTGTTTACATCTGGACAAAGGAAGACATAGGATGCCTGTTGCCAGATGTTAACTAGTGTGGGGGATCCATAATAGTCTGAGTAACAATCTTGTGGAAAGCATTAGGTCCACTGATTGCTATGCAGGGTCATGTAACCAACAACATGAGGCAATTTTACAGGACCAGGTGCATAACTACAGTGCAAACACTCCTTCCTGATGATATTTCTGTAATCCAGAATGATAGTTTTATATATACATAGGTTGGACAAAGAAACTGAAACGCCTGGTTTTAGATCACAATAATTCATTAGTATAGTGTAGGGCCTCCTTTTGCATCCAATACAGCATCAATTCGTCTTGGGAATGACAGATACGAGTCCTGCACAGTGGCCAGAGGGATTTGAGCCGTTCTTCTTGCAGAATAGTGGCCAGGTCACTACGCGATGCTGGTGTAGGAAAAGGTTTCCTGACTCCTGACTCGCCAAAACACCCCAAAGTGGCTCAATAATATTTAGATCTGGTGACTGTGCAGGCCGTGGGAGATGTTCAACTTCACTTTTATGTTCATCAAACCACTCTCACCAGTCTTGCTGTGTGTATTGGTGCATTATCATCCTGAAACACGGCACTGCCTTCAGGATACAGTGTTTGAACCATTGGGTGCACATGGTCCTCCAGAGTGGTTCGGTAGTCCTTGACAATGACACGCCCATCTAGCACAAGTATTGGGCCTAGGGAATGCCATGATATTGCAGCCCAAACCATCACTGATCCACCCCCATGCTTCACTCTGGGTGGTATGCTTGCACACTGGCGCTGCAATGTGTGGCTTCTCCAACTTTCCCGGATGTGGGAAAGACAGTGAAGGTAGACTTAACAGAGAACTATACATGTTTCACATTGTCCACAGCCCAAGATTTTCACTGCTGGCACCATTGAAACTGACGTTTGGCATTGGAACGAGTGACCAAAGGTTTAGCTGTAGCAGCCCGGCCATGTACATTGACCCGGTGGAGCTCCCGACAAACAGTTTTCGTGGAAACAGGAGAGTTGAGGTGCACATTTAATTCTGTAGTGAGTTGGGCAGCTGTGGTTTTATGTGTTTTGGATACAATCAGGGTTAGCACCCGAACATCCCTTTCAGACAGCTTCCTCTTGCGTTCACAGTTACTCCTGCTGGATGTGGTTCGTCCTTCTTGGTGGTATGCTGACATTACCCTGGATACCGTGGCTCTTGATACATTACAAACACTTGCCTTCTTGGTCACAGATGCACCAACGAGACGAGCACCAACAATTTGTCCGCTTTTGAACTCTGTCACCCATAATGATGTGTGCATTGCAATATTTTAAGCAAAACTGTGCTATTACTCTGCTAATTAAACCTTCAAACTCTGCTCTTACTGCTGGAATGCGCAATCAATGAAGAGATTGACCTCCAGCACTAAATTAGCCAGTGTTTCAGTTTCATTGTCCAAACCCTATATATACACATGCACACACATACAGTATATACAGTAGGTGTATATATATACACTGATCAGCCATAACATTGCAATACAAAACATTATGCCATTATGTTGTGTACTGTAGGTTCACCTTGTGCCAGTAGGCTGGTCTGGTCCTTCAGGGCATGACTCCACAAAACCTATGGGAGTGTGCTGTGGTCTCTGGCACTGTTGGCAGCAGATCCATGTGAGTTGCGTGGTGGGGTTTCCATGGATCAGACTTGTTTGTCAAACGCATTCAATAGATGCTTGATTGGATTTTGATCTACGTAGTTTTAAACCTGGGTCAGCGGTCTTGGCTATTTGCCTCCTGGGCCCTGTCTGCTGTGTTCTGTGGTGCACTGGGTGTTCTTGTACCTTTCTATCATTTCTAGCATACTACAGATTTCTCCAAGTGGTGCTTTATTGGCTTTGCTGTGGGATTGGACCAGACAATCTAACCTGTGGTCCCATAGGAATAGGTGATCCTGTCACCAGTTTACTGGTATATCAATGACAATTAATGTTAATGTGTTAATGTTATGTCTGATTGGTGTATAGTTGTAAATGTAATCAAAGAGTGGTTTGATAATCCAGCATCATGAAGTCACAGAATTTTATTAGGATAGACCACCAGAACCACCACCATCAACGATTTTCTAAACTACAATCTATTCAAGACATTTGACAGCATTCTGTCTTATTTTATGTCCGTTTTATTCTCACCAATCCCCTGTGTATATTACTTGGATTAATTTTCATAATTTTTAAAATGTAATAAAAAATATTTTTTTTGAGTTAATAATAATTATAATATAATTGACTTTGAATGTACAACAGAACAAAATCAGGAACTATTAGTTTGTTTGTTCAGGCATCTATCTATTCAGTTCATCATTGCTAAGTGATGGTTCACCACAATTACCGATGACTTGAATGGTGTTGAATGTGTTGTAGGTAAAGTTGGTACTGAGGACCCAAATCTGTGGTAAGCCATAGACACACACAATCACACCCTTAATTATAACCTACGGCCAATTCTGAAATGCCGATCAGCCTACAGTGCATGTCATGGACAGTAGGGAAACACAAAGGAAACCCGACAAGCATGCAAACTCCACTAACACAGAACGGAGACAAAATTGAACCCCCTAGCCATGAAGGTGTGAGGCAAATATGTCCATAAGCCAATTTGTTTGTTGTAGATTAAATGTATCCAGTGTCAGTGCATTGAACTAAGCTGAATACAAATCTACTGTCTCTATCTGATGTTTCTCTACTAAACATTGCCATCTAGTGGGAAAAATGAGAGATCATTATAATAAGAGAGAACTTTAAGACAAGAAATAAACCTAAAAATTAATCTGAGAGTAAATTCAAAAATACAAAAATGACAGAGACAGTGATAGTCAGTAGAAGATTTATTTAGTTTGTGCCACATCTGAATTATATTACCACATGTTAATCTTTAAGAATACAAAATGGCTTTTCAAAATAAAAGCAAAATCACTTTAAAGTTAATTTTCTTTAAAACACACTTATCACTTTTAATAAATACTCTGTTTATACAATGACAACTCCGAAAGGAAGGCTAGCAAAAGCAGGATTTTTTTTTTAAAGGTCAGAGGAAAAGGAAGGCGCAACAGAAGCAGAGCAAAGTGCAGAGGACAGCAGTCACACAGGAAAGCACTTGAAGACAAACTGGACTACAGTTGCAGGTTCAGAGAGGTCATTCAGGTAAATAAACAATGCACCAAAGCACCATCTGAAGTGTTCACCTTCAGGCTACTTAATACCGCAGGGCTTATCTGGCTAGTCCAGACTCATACAGTACAATTTCATCTACATGTAAATAGACCACAAGCTAGAGATAAAAAGCTATAGGTATGCAGACAGACTCTGTTTACTAGCACACTGCATACAAGTCCTTCACTGGATGGTATTGTTTCATTCCAAAAAGGCAAAGTTGTCCATGTAGTAGTTGTTTAAACTCATGGACATGAACATCACTCTGTGGAACTAACCTACTGCAATCCTACACTGCGGGTCCCGGAGATAACAAATCAGAAAGAAAAAGATAGAAAGAGAAAAACTCGAAACCCAAAGCTAACACTGGCATTCATTATTTAGCCCAGCTCCAAGTAAGAGGATCCTACTGAGACACATTCTCAGTCCATTGTTGGATCAAGCATACAGGTCATTAAGGAATGTCTTGGTCTTCTGCCCTAGGAAGTGGATGTGCATGTTTGAGTGATTAGGTTTGCTGGAAATCTCACCAACTGGTTAGGCCTAGTACACACGTACACGGGTATTTTCAAAAACATTGTAGGACTAATCTAAGTCATAACATTAGCCATGAGGTTGGTCAACGCATAAATAAGACTGCTGGAGCATCCGAGCACGAGACTTGTTGGGAACACATTCAGGGCTTGTTAAAGCCCTAAAAATGGCAACTCCCCAGATGTCTTCATAACCAATTTACTAAACTCCTCAAATCGTCTTTACAGACAGAAATCCCCAGTGTCGTATTAGTGCTAATTTTAAAACGTACAGTATGTTCTAACATGCCAAACCAACAGGTATGCTGGCCAATCAGAAGCCTGAAATAAAGATATAACATCTTATAAAAGATAAAAGTATATCAACTGGTGTTAAATACTGGACATACAACCCAAACAGCCTGTTGTTCCTGTCGACATGTTAACACATGAAACAGTTTCAGAGTATCTTCACCATGGATCGAATTTTCGAAAGTACGTTTTCAGTCGAGATGGGAAAAGAAAAAAATTTAATTATACCAATATCACGATTCCTTTGTATGGAAATTCATGTATCGCCACACGGACTCCGCTGTTCCTCTATGATCCTGCAGGTGGTGCACTCTAAACTATTCACTTAGCACAGCCTCTTGTGTGATCTAAAACTGATTCTTGCATGTGGATGAAAGGTCAAAACACATAGGAAAAAACCCTCGTTTTTATAAAACACCTATGTTCATATGGACTAGGACTAACTGCTAAAGCTCAGTGTAACATAATGCACATGTGGATGCACAAGCAAACGCACACTACTTCACCTGTGGACATTCCTCTCCAGGACACCAGTGTACATAAAATCCTTTGCTTATAGAAAGAGACAGGCGAGGAAAAAATCAGAGGGGAAACCAGGGAGAAAAAACTTTTGAATGTGGACTGCTGCTGATATTTAAGTTAAAAAAGGATAAGACTTTGTAGAGGCAGAAAGGAATGATTAGAAATGCACACAATCAAGCTAAGAAAGATGTTAAGATGTTAAGATTATATTAAGATGCCTGCTAGGCCTCTGGACGATCAATCCAAAGTGGCTCTTTTCAGTCAGATAAAAACAGGAAATATGAAATGAGAATTCTCAACCATACTTAATCATTTTAAATGGAACCATCCATCAGAAACGTTCTTTACATTCATGACATTTTTATCCCTAATAATTAACACACATACAGATTTACGTACCTAGCTACAGATATTGGTGTATTCACAAGAATACTGACTACTTCTATACATTACCTACCTGTCATCAATACAAAAAAGAACGATATACATACACAGTCAAAAGTCACATATTGGCATTTCTATATTTCTATGTTAACTCAAATTCTAGCATGAAAACTGAGTCCGCTTTCAGAGATGCTTTTAAAGCACTTGAGAAAATACTTTAGAAAGCTTATTTTCTCTGTATCTGTATTATTAACACTGTTAATAAGTGTTAAACAGTGTAAGCCATAACGTTAGCCATGAGGTTGGTTAATACTCCTCAGTGCACATAGATAAGACTGCTGGACATCTTCAGGACAATAAAACCTAGGACTTGTTAAAAGCCTTAAAATGCTTAAAACACCCCAGACGTCTTCAGGACCAACTGGTTCAAGTCCTCAAGCCGTCTTTACACAGCGAAATCCGCAGTGTTGAATTAACGCCCGAAGTTTTGAATTCACCTTACAGTGTTTATATACAGTACATCCAGTTGGACTCCGAGTGTGTTCGATCAACACTGGGGATTTTTTTATGCCAGGGTGTATTCACTGAGTAATTAGTAATGTCTTATTTCTGTAAAGACAATCCCAAGACCTCAAGGACGCAAGGAGTCTTGAGTTGTTAAGACTTTCTACAGATGACTTGTAGCACATCTTTCTAACTTTCACCATGAACTATTAGTCCATATTCCTTCTTTCTCCTAAACCGGTAACTGTGGTTATTACAGAGGTTGGCTAGGTTGTAGATAAAATACCCATATTATGATGTGAGTAGAGTTGTTCACTCCTTAAAGGGTTTGATCAGAGAGCTCAATTGGTGTAAATGAGCAACACACACTGCAACTCATGTTCACTCTTCACAGGGGAAAAAACCCTTACCTTTTAGCAGGTGGAGATGGAAAGAATGTACAGTATGTCAATAGAGTCAAATACTTGCGGTCATCACAAACAAGAACCTGCCGTTACGTGATTACGTTGTCCCTCAGTTCTATCACACTTATATGGTCACACGTCTGAATCTCTAAACCTGGCTACACTCCTCAAGAGAAGCTCTCTTCTCATATAAGAGGCTCTCATCTCTTATTTATTGCACCGTTTATGTGTGCGCATTCCCCGAAGATTCAGCAACGCGTTCTCAGCGCGGGAGGACTCAGATGCGACCATTGCCATGGCTGCTGCCCCTTCTGGAGGTTAGGCTGTGCGGTGTGTACTGGAGTTCAGAGGTCAAGGTCAGTCCGGAGGCTTCGCAAGCCAACACCAGCTGCCGCAGGGCATCCAGGGCATCCATTTTAGCACTGCGCAGCAGATCACACTGACCCTGGCGTAGGGAAGGACAGGTTTCATTTGTTTTCCTGAGTGATAAATACTGTCGACTCAACATCATTCAACTGAGGCAACTGCAACAAGGATTAAAAGCTCTTCGAAGGATAGGAATAGTGCACTGCTACACTAAATGCCCCAGTGGCATTTGATCTGAGTAGTTTAGGAGAATGAGGGAATGTAGGAAAAACATGCAGAAATTACCTTTAGTACAGTGATGTTCCAGGTGAAGCTCTCCACAGCTTTGCTCAGCTTTCGCTCCTTCAGGTTCTCCTTCTCCCCCAGCTTGGCCAAATCCTCATGAAACACCATGCCTTAGAAGGGAGTAAAAGATACAGTAATGCATGCACATAATGATCATATTCTAACAGAGATACATAATTTATGGACCAGGGATAAAGTTGCCCAGTAGTGGCCTCTGTCTATTTTTGCTTGTAAAACATGATATAGCTTTTTGAAGAAATCCCCTCTGGTTTTTGTCTCTTCTCAATGCCGCCCTCATGCCTCACTCATACCAGACCAGCAGTGTGGCGATCATCCTGTTCCATTACAGTGTTTCATCCTCATAAGGACATGAGCACCACTACTGCACCTCCCTCTAGCTGGCAGCTTTTTTTTTTTTTTTTTGCACACAAAAATTAAAAAAGAAACTTAACTAGATGAATAATAACCATCATGCAATATATGCAGGTGTATTAAAGGAGAAAAGAGCTTAGATAAAGATAAAGTGGACTCACCCTCCTTCTGCACCTGAGCGATCCTCTCCTGCACAGCATCTGCATTCTCGATTAGTTGTTTATTAGCTGATATCATCTGTAAGGACAAACACAGGCAACATCGGTTTTACAAGGACACGCACTCACTAACACACATCGTCGACTCGACTCGGACTGAGCAGAGACCCTGTGTGCCCTCTCCCACAGAGCAGATATTTATAACATGCAGCCAGGCCAGACAGCCAGGCCAAACTCCTGCCTGTTTCAGACGCACCGCATGAACCTGAGTCAACAGTCCTGCAGGAAGAGGACACGTGATGGATGCGAGCTACGAGCACAAATGACCGTTTCTATGCCAGATGTAATCACATCCCAACTGGATCCTAATCAGAGTGCTCCACAGTGAATGACTCAGCGAATTTCGTCGGAACAAAAAAGACAAAACCCATGACTATAAAAAGGAAACAGGTTTAACCTTCTCAGACCCAGTGCTGTGTTCCTCTTCTTGTGTAATTTCTCCTCACTGGTTGCTTTTCCCAGCACCTGATAACTATTGGACTTGATCAAAAAGGAATATGTTTAGCATATGAGTAATAAGTAACAGTTCTCATATGAGGAACTTGCAAAGATATACAAACAATGTAGTTGTGGGAAAATGTGATGTCCTCATATGAACTCATGAGGCTGCTATGTAGTGTTATGCTGAGACGTCCTGCTGTGGTTGAACCTGTCCACACACAGACTCGTGCAGTAAACAGAGAGAAATACAGCATTGGGCAGATCAGCCAGATAACTTCAGGTGGTTGCCCATGTGAAGCCGAGCATTGAAGTTACCCTAAATATCTCACGGCCTCAGTACTGTTAGGTTTGGCGGGGCAAACAGGACAGCCTTCATCAGCTCAGTAACAGGAAACACCCGTGATAATGGCTCTGTATATTTGGTAACACTTTACATTAGGTTTCCTTTAGGGTTTCCTACATCATTTAACGAAAGCGTGCCATGTACTTCTGTAATAATTCATTTAAACAATTATTAACTGATGTTAAATAATAAAACTATTCATGAAATATCTCATTAGTATTTTTTTTTTCATTATTACTTCTCATTACCATATTTCAGTCATTTTCAATATCATCCATTTACAATATAGTAGTCCCACTCTAAACAACATGTGATTCAGGGCGGAGACTTTCTGTCAAACAAAAGCAGCATCTTAATTTGATTTTATCCAGCCTCGCACAGCTGATTGATATTTACTCTTCAGGAAGCACTTAATATTCCCCACTGGGTGTTCATGTAAATATAAAATTCAAAGGCACGACTTGAGAAGTTAAGCTTCTTTTTATCTACAAGCCTCCTCTACCTGAAGGCACGTTCAAGAATATATTAGGGATCTTACTGAATACAAATACGTTAATCCGAAATAACGGAAACAAACAGGAGGCACAGTTTTCTTCTTAGAAAACTTGGCAGAAAGGTACAAAGGGCATCCGGGTGAGACTAGAGGTTTGTAACAAGCCTGGGGATCCGGAGAGACACGAAGAAAAAGATAAAAAGTCATCCTTTTACTGTCATGCAGTCGAGCACTCGGGTATAACATCAATACGGATAGTGTTATTGCATGTGTGTAATCTGTCTCCAGTCATGGATCAGGCTAAGTCTCACTTTAAAAGTGTTTTTTTTTTTTCTGTGCGGATCTTAGGAAACAGCTTCAAGGTAACCACTAAACATGAGCATAACCCATCTGTCCCTGCTGAGTCAATCAGACACATACTTTAGTTGCATATGAATTCTTTGAGGTGTTTTTTTTTTTTTAATGCATTGTTGGGCATGTAAGTTAATCACCGTGTCGTAGGCATTAAGGAGCTTGCGTGTGGTGTCGTTCAGGTTTGCGAGTGGCTCCAGGCAGGGATAACCGTCCTTCAGGATGAGGCTGGCTCCTGGGGGTCCGTCAGGGCCCTGCAGCCTTGTGGACAGACTCTGCATGCACTGTTTCAGTGTGGACACTGGGGGGAGCCCACATTGCTCTTTGAATGCCACCACTGCGCTCTAAAGAAAAGGAGAAATTATAAATGGATAATTATTGTTATTATGATTCAAAATTACCCAAAGAAACACATAATGCTATAAAACATTATATTCCTGTCTTCTATCTATTTCCAGTTATTTTTCCTTATACACAGTGTCAGTGTCATGACCAATCGTTTGACCCTTTCTGTTAAATAGCTGGTTATAATTAACACCCTCAAAAATCCGTCCAACGGTTTCCCCAAAATTCCACTTTTTTCAGATTCAGGCCGTAATTCCCTTAAGGTTGCACACACCCGCACAAAACGTATATCAAAATATTCTGCCGGGTCTCCCAGGCACTATGCAACCCCGGCACAAAATGCACCATACCTTTGAGTTATCAGGATTTGTTTGGGACCCATGCTGAACCCCTCTGCAACTGAGCCTGCCAACCAGGCTTATTTTGGAGCCGCTTGAAAATCTGTACTACTTTTGGAAAAAGGCATGGTGATCAACTTGCTCTAAACTTGCTCCATAGATAATGAAGCGTTTTTACAGTGGAGTGCCAGTGAATCACCAAAAAACTACCTCGGTCTCGCTCACCCCGATGCTGACTCAACTTTGCACAAGCACCCACACAACTTACAGTATATCAAACCAGAGAGCTGCCAGGACCATTTGGGAGTTATGAAGGTCTGTTTTTGGTATACTGAATTTTCCATTGGAATATATTCATTTTTGCACTGTGGCTGATTTTCACCTACCACTATGGAAAACCTGGCATTTCAAGTACAAACTATGAAACTAGATAGCCCATAAGCTATCTTAAAGCATCCTCTTTCAAACAATCCATGAACCAAACCTCTAGCACCAATGGTTCCCAAGATCTAAGTACTGTATTAGAATCAGGGGACTGCCATTGCCATTTAATTCCAGTTAATTAAAGCGATCAGGTTACATTCCCTCTGCCTGTGGGTTAGCTGTGCAGGGGTTAGAGGTGGATTGCTGAAGCGAGGCCAAGTCATGGCCTTATACTCACGCAATCTTGGAAGTCACAATATGCTTATATATATATATACAGTATCTTGGGAACCATGCAGGCTAGGAAGGAGCCATATTTACTGTTTTGCCCAGGAAAAAAGGGGGCACCTAATTCACAATTTCTCCAGTAATTGTATCTAGTCAAATAATCTTTTAATTTAATGATTTTGCCCTCCGTTGTTGTTTTATGATGCAGTAGGAATCTTGTGAAAAAAGCAAGGAACTCTTGATCCATAAAGCCCCTGCTTATTATGCATTTTTTTACAAATATTTCATTTTCATCGAATACAGAAAACGAGTAGAGAATGTAAGCGGGACGACTACCTATGTTCTGGGAGTTCGGTTATCTCAGCAAGTCTAGTTTTGTTTTTCTTCATTCTGCATTCCCTTCTTACCCTACAGTTTCCCAGCCAACACAGTTCTACACCAGCTGGTTGACAGCAAGGAATAACAGAGAAACAGTCTGGTCACCAATCTAATTAATAACTGGGTACTGACAAATGTACAGCTTTTTATCACTCTATTTAGTTTCGCTGAGTGAACTGAATGAGTTTTATATCACTTCCTTGCTCGTGGAGATTTTTACCTGGTAGAAATGTACGTTATGTCATTATTACTGTGTGGTAATAACTGCATTATTATTATTATTCCTCCGTGTGTGTGTGTGTGTGTGTGTGTGTGTGTGTGTGTGTGTGTGTGTGTGTGTGTGTGTGTGTGTGTGTGTGTGTGTGTGTGTGTGAGTGAGTCATAAGCAGTTCTTTGAAAGATATTCGTACATCCGGAACAAGTAGTCGTCTGCCTGCTTTCTCAGTACAGAGAGGTAACATATAATTCTACCAAATACCACACACACCACGTGAGTGACTCAGGAAGGCAATTCCTGTCTGCTCAACAAAGGAATAAATCAAAAGACGCAAATGCTGGAGAATTGCTTGGAGCTGATGTTCACATAGTGTATAAGCACAGTTCATATTTAATAAGTGGTATATACAGTAAACATACAGTTAGTAACAGGTTTCTCAGATCATCTTGGCTCTTGCTTCTTGGTTCACAGATTTTTATTTTATTTTTATTCGCTAAATCAGAATAGACTGCAGATATTATTTTTCCACCACCTTATTCTGTCCCTCACATTTATTTTTCCATACTGGATTCCATCCATTTAAGCAGTTATTAGGTGCATTTACATGGACACTAAATTTCCACTAATAATAGGAATAACAGCCCAATAGGAAAAAAAAAATTAAGTCAATACCTCAGTCGGAACAGTCCAACCCGATCCAACCCAAACGGAACAAATTATTAATGAGAGAGGTGGTCTAACCCTTGGATAATCTCTTCAATAGGTAAATATTAGCCATGTAAACACTTAAGATGATTGCTTCTCTTTTGCTGGGGTACATATATTCTTTCTGTGCACGTTTACCCCATGTGTAGGTAGCATTGAGTTTCCGTGAGGGAAACTTTTCTTTTCTAAAGCATCTAACCAATCGAAACCAATAGATGAGACTGGATTCTTTAAAACCAGTCAGAAGCAGAAGGCAGGATTTATCAGAACGCATGGCACGGTAAGCCTAATCTAACCTCAAAGTTGAAGGAAAATACTTTGATCATGTACAGTAAATACGCATCTAATTAGATCAGCGTCCATATAAACAGGTACGTTGGAACCTTCAATAAGAAATGATTTCAACTGGAATAAAAAAGACCGTCCATGTAGACCTAATGAAATTTAATGAATGATGATTTCATGCCATTGATTATTGCTGTAAGGGGGAATTAGTTTGACCAACCTTATTTATTCTACAGTGCATGCACACACACACACACAAACACACTCATACACTACTGGCAACTTGGAAACACCAATCTCGTTGTACTGTAAGAAAAAAACCTGAGCACCCACTAAGCAGAGGGGTAAGACGCAAACAAACCAAGGATGAGATTTATACCCCCAATCTTTTGGGTTTGAGGTGATAGTGCTAATCATTAAGAGATATTACATGGTGTCAGACACAATACATTTTTACATGTACATGGCAGTGTAAATTATATTGTGGTGTATGGAAAAGGTTAGCACTGATTCTTTAATATATTCTCAAAAAAAAAAAATCTTTCAAGTTACTTGAATCTACCAGTCACTCTTACCAGTGCGTTCTCTCGCAGGTCAGTGGCCTCTCTGAGGGGAGGGCCGGCAGAGCGAAAAGTGTCATCTAACACTTTGATGGCCGTGTTGCGAAGAGTGACGTATTCCCTTCCTCGGCGCACTCCTCGCTTCACAGATAGGCCTCGTCTATGAGCCTTTCCTCCACCACGACGGTTTGTGATAGCCACGTGTACAAACAGGCTGGCGTGCGGTAAAGGCTCTCCCGCCAGCCCCAACAACGGCACATTCCTGTAGCCAGGCTGGAGGCATTCGAAAGCGATGGTGTACTGGCCAATAAAATCATCACCGATGTAGTCGTCATCCAGAACGACAAACCGCAGCAGTGCCAACTCTGGCATGTTTACCTATTGAGTGAAGATTTTAAAGCCCACCACACATTAATATATACACAGAACAAAGAATTATGTTAAAATACGCATTTGTACTTGGCATTTGTATTTTTTAGCATTTCGATTATAGTGCACACACTATTGTTTAGATCAATCTAAATGCAAAACACCTTTATTAAATAAACAAGACTAAACTCGTTATCAATCTGAGCTACTCGTCTAATTATGTATAATAATATGAGTCTAATTTGCACCATTAATCATAATTTATTATCAAGGCCAGTATACTGTTAGATCATTTAGGTTCATTTATTCATTTAACAAATTGCAGAGTACAAATGTGACTTGTAGTAGCAATGCTCAATCTGTGCAGGGTTCTGCTCCTCAAATCTTTAAATCAAATCAAAAAGTCGTATTTGGGAAAACGGAATGTGCGCATGACAAAGCATACGTTCACACACACACACACACACACACACACACACACACACACACACACACACACACACACACAGACACACACACACACACACGCAGGGATGAGTAAGTCAGGCATGTGTGTGTTTGTACATATGAATTTCCTAAAAGCAGGATAGCACACACCAAAGATAAAACAGTTCAGATGAACAGCAAACACAAGTATTGAAATAAATATTTCTTCCATAAAGAAAGACAGACAGACAGACAGACAGACAGACAGACAGTGGTGTATATTAAATAAGCAAGTTGTCAATAACACAAATGTAATGCTGTATGTTGGATAATATTACAAAACTAGTTTTGCACAAAATGGAAATCATTGTTGTTTAATTTTTAATTGTTATTTATCATTTTAAGTAAACAGAAATCCATTTATAAATATTTATAACGTTAGATAATGGTAAATAAAAGACTACGTCAAATATCAAACGAATGTGATCACAATTAAGTATGAGTGTATAGAGACATGAAAGGACATGTCACTCGCTGATTAATGTGCTTAATGAAAAAAAGGCAAAGAGAAATGAGGATGCAATAGTCATCGATCATACCACACGGGGTTTCTCATGTGTGTGTGTGTGTGTGTGTATTCGTGTGTGTGCGTGTGTGTGCGCGCATCAAGAAAATCTGCTCTTGATAATTCTGCAAGAGTCGCCAAAAGGCCATAGCTGCAATAAGATGCATTTAATCAGTCATTAACCTTATTAAAGCTTCATAACACTTTCACTGACCTTAATTAACATATATGTTAAACTCTTCATTAACCTCATTATAGCTTGTTACACAGAATCATTCTATCCTTGTATATCACACAATAAATGCTTCCATAATATGTGAAAAGCTTCACCGCTGAAGTTCAACAGGATCGAGGTTTTCTTTTTCACCTGAGTAGATCTCAGTTAGCATGTGTCCCCACTGGCAACAACATTAACTGCCCCAATTCTTTGTAAAGGCTCTACTATAAAAATGTATCACAAGCGACCTCTCTCAGCATGTCAGGCGATGTTTCATGGTATGTCTCATTCATGATTTTGCCCCTTGTATAGCCTTGATTGTTTTTTCGATTCGCACACTGTTGTATCTTCGCCAAGGTGTGAAATATCATCATGTGTTATTAACAATTTGTCCCAAGCCTGTTTTCTAATTCTGCGTTCTCAGTTTTCTAGGTAATGACCCTAGCTAGTGTTTTGTTGTTTTTGAGAATGGATTATTCCCACACATTGCAATTTAAATATAATGCGATTTGAGGCTAATTTCCTATGTTGGGAAACACTTTATTTTATAAGATTACATTCCACATGGTCTCATGAGATTAGCTGGGTGGAAAGGCAATACGAATTAACAGTACGTGACTGTGCTTATAAGAAAAATGATAAAAGGTAAATTCAACCTCTTTGGGTGCTGATCTAGTCACATAGCATGCATGCAAAAATTCCCACATTAGGAAAATCCCTAAATGACAAGTTAGACACATAGAGCATGTGTAATCATCTGCATCTGTCCTACTGTACAGCCTGAAATGACCAAGTTATCACATCAATACATTTTTTCTTCCCTTACAACAACATTCCAGGTGACAGAATGAGGAATCATTTTCACACATGAATTGGCCACCACATTGGACACAGTAAACAAAGCTGAAGGTGGTCAAAAAATATTGCTTTCCATATTATAGTTGCAGAATTTGAACCAAAAAAAAAAGAAACCTTGGAAAAAATGTTCTAAACACTGTCTGTATACGTATGTGATCGATGGCACTAATATTAAAGCTGAGGGTCATTAGCCTTTTTGCACTAGGAAGATACTGTTTTTTATTCTAGTCATCTATGTATATGCCATTTCTGTACTTATAATAATTTACAGTCAATGTCCATAATCTTATCAGTTTGAAAATAAAAATGAAAGGCTCCAGGCATCCTCTCCATGGAAAATTGGCTTCTAGCAGATACGCATAGTCTGTCTTGTTTCAGACCTCTGAGATGCATTGGCCCTCTGCCATACTGTAATATTTACTCAGATCTTCCTGAATTGTTTAAGTCCAGTCTTTCTGTTACTGTCACTTTTTAATACTAATATTGAATTAATATTATAATATTTCATATTATTAATATTTATAACATGGCGGCACCGTGGTGTAGTGGTTAGCACTGCCGCCTTGCGCCTCTAGGGTCCGGGTTCGATTCCCGGCCGGGTTAAATTCCCGTCTCTGTGTGCATGGAGTTTGCATGTTCTCCCTGTGCATGGTGGGTTTCCTCCCACAATCCAAAGACATGTACGTTTGCCGTTCCCAAATTGGCCGTAGTGTGTGAATGAGTGAGTGTGTATGTCTGTGCACTGCGATGGATTGGCACCCTGTCCAGGGTGCATCCCGCCTTGTGCCCTAGGTCTCCTGGGATAGGCTCCAGGCCCCCCGTGACCCTGAATACAGGATTAAACGGTATAGATGATGAGTGAGTGAGAGAATATGTATAACATTACATCAGCAATATTCTGTAGCAGCACCTTTTCTATAAATTATACAAAGATACATACATACAAAGATACAATGGCAGCAGCTTCTTATTTTAAGGTGTATAAGGTTTCTTATTTTGAAAGAAACCACTGAAAAACATTTGATATATGTACATTGAAATATTTGTGACCATTTGAAGTCCCTATATTAATTTGTCAACTATATTGCTGTATTTTACATCCCTTTGAGAGAATAGTTGGTTGTGTGCTGCACAGAAGTCATGGGGAAATTACTAGCACTGTTCCATTTGTGTTTAAAAGAAAAAAAAGATTCAGCAACCTCAAACGTGAGAAAATAGTGAAGCCTCGAGGGCTCAAGAGCTTCTTTTCTCATTCGCCATTGTCCAGCGATATTCAAAGTCATAATTCTGAGTAATCCAGCATAGTGGAGACAGTAAAAGTTGGATGCACAACATAGTGGTGCTATGTTATGTTTCAACTGGTTAACTAATTTTGAAAGAAAAATTAATCGGCATTTCCTTTCATTTAGCGATATTAGTGTAGCTCACGGCTAGTGAGTTTATGTGTAAGGCTGTGTGTAAGATGATTTAGTTGATGGCTTATACGTGAGATTCTTTAAAGCTTTACTTATTAAGTACTTCATTTAAAAATTCTGCTAAATTCATTTTCCAGGCATATTCACATCAGAGGTCTTAAAGCCATCTTCTGTCATCACATTTCAAAGACCAACTCACACTTTAAACTTAAACCTCTTACAAAAGTCAAACAAGTTAAACATTTTTATAATTAACGTGTAAATCAATATGGAAATGAGCCAGTGATAACATAATTCCTCCCTGCTGTGTTTTGTCCTCCAGTAATTACAAGCCTGTCTGATTCTGAATTCCCAACGGCATTTAAATAACTTGACTGTTAAATCCATCCTGTCAGGCTGGTCTTTAAATATGTCTTGTGGAAAGTGTTACTCTCACTGTGCAAATCAAATTCTCTCTTACCTGAAACTCAAACGTCTCGTCAAACAGCGGGTTATCCTGGTTCTGGGCTGCGGTGCGAGTTCTCTGCTCAGCACAGTCTGCTGGTACGCCATGCAGTTCTAGCACCACATAGGGATCGATGACTTCACCCTTGGCACCTGAACCCTGTGGTTTGGGCAGACTGTGAGCACTGATAACCTTCACCCTGAGAGTCTGTGGTGGTACACCAGGCACACAACCCTGTGACTGGGCACTGAAATAGGAGACCTCATCTCGCATGACAGCTGGCCTCAGAACATATCCACAGCCTCCATTCTGTGAAAAGCGGCCTCGGCTTAGATCCAGCATGGCACCTGGTGTCTGCTGGTTGAGTGCTACCAGCTGCACGCCGCCTTTCCAGTAGCCTTGCGGGTTGGGGTTGCTGGAATCCAGCCGGACTGAGCTTGGTCGAACTCGGGTAAGACAGCGCTTAGTGAAGATTACCAGCTCCTCGGGGCTCTCACTTGCTATCCGTCCTGCTTCACCCTCTCCTAAAGAGCACATGGTCCAATAAGGGGAGTCTGGGAGACCTGGGGTGCTGGGTGTGGAAGGAGTGGATGGAGGAGAGGCCTGTTGAGACTGAGTGTTGGTACGGTGGGCATAGAAGCTACGGCTACCGGTGCGAGCAACCGCAATCAGATCAGAAAGCTCTCGCCGCATCCGCAGTCGCCTTGGCTGAGGCGGAGGGGGAACCACCAGCACAACCCCTAAGTCCTCCTCCCCAGGAATGGTCAACCGACGGCCAGCAAGGGGACCTCCACCACCAATCTCCTCATCCTCCTCAGATACTTCTCCCTCAGAGCCCTCCTCTTCTGGAGGGAGCTTCTTGCCTACCAGCAGTATCTTTCCCTTTAGCTGCTCAGGAGAGGGAAGTGTGGTAGTGCGTCCCACAGGAGTAATGGGCAAATTTTCAGGTTTGTACAGTTTTGCTCCAAACACCTTCTTTAGGTGCAGTGCTAGAGTTTGCTGCTGAGTAGGGGAACATCGCTGACACAAATATAGGAGCAGCGGGTACTGAGAGGTAAGAAAGGCATATTTGTTTATGGCTTCCAGTGCACTGTGCAGTGTGGCTAGGCTATGATGTTGGTGATGGTGATGATGATGGTGCTTGGTGTCTGACTCATGATCAACCCCCAAAAGAGGTTCCCCATCAGGTCCATCTGTCACCCCAAGCTCTAGACATCGACACCCAGATCGTAAGGCTCGAGTCAGCCCTAACAAATCAGCCTTGCCATGGACTTGATCATCTAGCAGGTAGGAGCGGTAGGATGTGCTGATGTAATAGTGGCACAACGGCAACGTCATGTCATGACATACATACTGTTGCTCAGGGTCAAACAGCTGGCACTCAGGTGACTGAAGGTATTGAGTGAAGCCATCCAGACCCAGGAGGCCTTTCTCACGGCATACTGCAGAGGGTTCAAAGCGCCGCAGGAGCTCTAGGCAGCCTTCGGTGGTGGCCAGCGGCAGCCCCTGCTCAGTCTCCAAGAAAAGCCGTAGGTCCTGTACATCTAGGCACTCTCGGTCTTTTGATAGCTGCACTAAGAGAAAGTAAACATCAGGCCGAGTGCACAGCTCACAATAAGCCTCCTGAAATTCTTCAAGTGTCACATGAGATGTCAGCTTCTCTTTGCTACGTTGGATCTCTTTAAAGCGCAGACGCACCTAAACCGTGAGTGTAGAAAGGAGAGAAGTTTGTTAAGTTCTATAGTCTATATAGTATGAACACTGTTGGAGAATTAGTCAATTAAAACAACACAACACATTAAGTAATAGTAAGATATGCAATTTCTTAAGCATAATGGGAGGTATTTTTAAAGATTAAAATGTCCATTCTGAAATACATATAAAGGGTTTGGTTATTTGGTTGTCCTTAAAGGAATCACATAAATAAAACCTTACAAACAAGTTATTACTTTCCTTTGAAAAAAGTTCCAAAAGTGTAAACTCCTCTAAAGCTGCCTAAATGTCAAAGATTCTTTAGTGCAAAGATTAAACCTTAAGAATTCGAACTGTGACCCTTTTTTTTTAAATCCATCTGTCACTATATCCAACCTCTACACAAACAGATTTCCTGAGAAAATCAGACATATTCAATATTACAGGACAGTAATATATAGAGATGAGGAAAAAATCGATTCAGTGATGTATTGCGATAATGTTTTGCAGAAAGTCATGCATTACATGACATTAAAATGTTCTCATTCCTCTATAATAATGCAGATGGTGCACTCTAAACTATTCACATGGCACAGCATCCTGTGTGGTAAGAGCCAAGTGTTTGCTAACATTGTTTAGAATTGTAACAAAATCTAAAAAAGATCAATACTGAATCGGGATATCTGAAAAATCGTGATACTTATATAAACGCAATACAAATAAAATTGACACATACTATAGGTGTCGTGATAATATTGTTCCGGGAGGTCCCTGGTGATTCCCAAGCCTAGTAATGAGTTCTGCAAATCAAAGCCTGCACCACAGACTCCACTCTATTCTGCCCTCTCTGTTTGCCCTTAGTGCCTGTACTTGGCCTTTCTGTTGCCACATAAAGCAGATGCCTCACAATCCCTGTCACAGAGACTTAGAGGCATGGTACTGTTGCTCTTGTCTGTTCTCCTTCTGTCCTCAGCTGTCAACAACCATCCCCTCCACACACACATAAACATGCGTCTGTGCAGCTGTTAGATTCCACTCCCCAAGTCAGTATGAAGCGCAGCAGTCAGACTGAGTAGTGATGCAGAGACAAACCGTGGAAATATCACTGAACCTGAAAACTGCACCCAAATCATTTGTTTTGCTTAATACTATAATCGGTTTCATGCGTTCAACCTCAACATGTTTCCTCTCAAATATGTAGTCAACATATTCACTATAAACACCCCAAAGGGTTCTCCATTTGGGGCCTCTGGGTGATTCTTGTAGGTTCTACACAAGGATTCTGCTTTTAGATAATGTTCCAAAAAAACACTCATTTAGAAGTCTATAACTGATTATCAGTCAAAAATTCAAGATCTAGCATGACGCTGCAAACTATGATAACACATTAACATTTTACACATACTGTATAGTACAACATACTGTATAGTACTCATTTAACTATTGTATGGCAAATAGTCATAGACTTTTGGAGCCATTTGATCAATCAAGTCAGTCCTATCCAGCTGTCTCACCTTTGCTTCTTTAATTCCAGGGCACAGCCTGCAGATAGTAGCCACAGCTATGTTCTCTGACACAATCCCATGGCCATCCTCATCTCCCAGTGCCAACTCTGCTGCGAGCCAATCCCTCCTCAACTTGCTTCCCACGCTTCTCTCTCCTACTCCTCCATCTCCTCCAACTCCACCGGAAAAGGCTCCAGGATGGGACACCAAATACCGCAGGCCAGTCACCCAGATGTTTGCTACGTCAGGCGACAGTGCCACCAGGTCCAGGGACTGATATTCATCTCCATGAATGATAGAGAAGGCAGCCTCTTCAGCCAGGTGGTCAGATGGGCCATTGTGGAGAAACGTTTCAGTGCTTTTGCCTGTACGGACCTCCCGGATCGAGGAAATGTCCAGTCTGGCACGGTCCGCATCTTTTTTTGAAGGCTCCCAACGCAGACAGGCTTGTTCAGGGTCCAGGGTGTAGAAACGGCAATAAATACGGGAGTTAGGACGCACTTTTTTCAGCTCACAGCCACCCTGCATGAATGCCAAACAGTCAGCCGCGCTGCTCACTCTCTTTTCCGATGGCACGCTGCTGAAGGAGACCGTTTTCTTGCGCCCACCACCAACTTTGGTGATTGATGGGTCCTGTAGGGGAGATAGCATGGTTCAGGTTCAGTCACAAAGCAATGGTTCAACTATTAAGGTAAAGTCCCAGTTAAAAATGTAAATGTGATTTTGACGTCACATTTTTGTCCTGTATAGTTATATATTTGCAATATTATAGCATGAGCTAATGTACCACATTCTGAAACACCACATTCCACCCTATCCATCTTACATTACATTTCTTCTTTAATAATAAATTTTTGTAAGAAATTTAAACTGCAAAAATATTTTTGAGCATTCACAAATAAGGACATTGAAATGTTTTTTGTTATAAGGTGTAATTGGAAGCAAACACAAATTTCCTTCGGGAACATTAAAGTATCTAGATATCTATCTACATATCTGACTAAAGCATTTATTTTGGAATAGTTTGGAAATCAGTCAAACTCCTTGTCACATCAGCTCATGACATTTCGCCTCTACACATTTATACAAATGGTGAAGTCTTGCTAGTCTTGAGTGTGCACAAGTTTTAAATCTTGTACTCAGTGATTGGCTTTCCTGTGTTTTGTCCCCTTTTTTGCTATTTGTGTTTCATCTACAGTATAATGACAACTGCCCTCATATCAACCTGGAATTTTTGCCTGTGTATTGTTTTGTTGTGTGTAATAAACCTCCAGCAACCATCAAATCTCTTTTTAGTCCTGCGTGTTATGCGCCGTCATTTGCTCTTGGATAACTGTGTTCTATTTTCCCTCCATGCTCTCGTACATTACTGGCCCATTCTCCCTTGCACATCATGAAGCTGTTGTACAGTCTCACTCAGACATGATATGACATAGAACAGAAATGTCAGAGTGGTTAGACTCCTCTCTGTTTTATTAGCGATCTTTGTCTGCCCTGCACCTATATGCACTTTGCTTGGTTTAAATTGACCTTGCAGAACTGTTACAGATTAGAGCTTTAAATATGATCAATAGATTTCATTAATTATCAAATCACTACCTCACGTTTACTATGCAAAATGAGGTAATAAGAAATACAACAGAAAGATTACACAACATTATATAGAAATCCATTTGCTGCCAGTCAGCATATATGCAATGCGACATGAGTTTAGATTCAAATAAGTCGGTAAAATAAAAACCTGAGGCTGATGAATGAGAAGCCCTATATGCATGTGCATATCATATTTACTGTAGAATGGTGACCAATGAAGGGGTTACGTGTCTAATAAGTAAACACTATACACAATATATTGGTGGTAGCCCTAGTAATATAATCAGTAGAACACAGCAAATTTTTAAACACTTTATTGGGTTTTTTTTTTTTTTTTTTAATCAACCCTTCCAGGTCAAAAACTAACCAGACCGCAGGAGTAACTGGGGATCCTCAGACTGTCATTTGTCTCAGTCTGCTTGGCTTATTACAGGGCTGGCAGATGTCATTCTTTGAAAAAAGAAAAAAGTCAATCTGGATCAGGACCCAGCAGATGAGCCAGAACCAAGTGTAGAAAACCCAAATCCATAGAGACTTGGTCGAAATACAGTAGCTAATAGAAAGAAGTCAGTAAGGGAGGGCATTTGTAAAGAGTTGGACCAGCAACAATTACAATTTAGGTCCTAGGGGTAGATCCATACTGGATAGTAGAAAATCCTGATATCTTTTGTAAAGCTGTTAATCCACTGTGCTGGTTTATAAGGCCATCTGCTTATGAGACTTAAGTTTCCTTTATTTATGCCATTGTCTTTATTTATTTATTTTTTTAAATTTTATATTACACTTTTTATTTGGGGTGTTTCTTATCTAGTCTACTAAGCATCATGTGTAAATTACAAGACATAAGAAATGTTAAGGAAGTTGTAATAGTGGTTGGTAAACTGTGCAGTGGTGGCGTATGCCGAAAACTGGTGGTTAGGCTGAAAATGGTTCACAGCATGACATAACCCTCACCAAACATAACCTGCACAGGGGATTGGCAGAGAGATAAAGTGTGATTAAATATAATATATAATATATGGGGTTACATATAATATAATTAGGGCTCTCCCACTAATCACAAAAACACAAGGAGGACAATGGAGAGAAACAGTACATTATGGTCACCAGGGTAAAGTACACGATGCTGTTAGAATGTATCAAAACTTCAAATCATGTTGGAAAAGCAAACAAGTAGAACAACAGAATAAGATGCAAGCTGATAATACTTGCCACTTTTTTAATTGAACTTTTCTTTAATAATTGCTTACACCCCAGGCCTAGATTGTCATCTCACCAGGTCTATGTACTGGCAGAATGAAACAGACTACACTGAAAAATGCAAGTGGTAGCACTATTTGATTGCTATTTTTGTCAGGTTAATAAGACGAGTAATAAATCAGTCGACATGAAAGGTCATGGGCAACCTACTTAGAGGTCTTTACTAGACATCTGTGAGTAAGCAAAGATCAGAGAAAGATGGAACAGAGTCTGGCTGAGCAATTGGAAACAGCACAGTAACAATATAATGCAATTATGCATTGATTATTCCATGTTCAAACAACTCAGCTTTAGGCTTAATGGTCATTTGCCATTATAGCAACAATGCCATTGAGACAATAAACCAAACATTCCTAGTCATAAAAGAACTCTATATTGCATGCATATCCGTGGCTAAAAACATTCTCCTCTTGGGGATCGATGATGGTTATTGATTTTTCCATCTACTATCTAACGCATTAACCCACTTTCCACTAGGCCATTCCACACTCCATCACCCACAGCCAACATTGTTTTTCACTCAGTCCAACATATGTTGCTGCAAATAATCTGTTCTTCCATGGAGGCTTGAAGTCCAGCTAATGACCGACGTAGCACTACACACAGCAGAGATCAGGGAAAACAGATTCAGTTATGTGTCATGGTTTGCACTGCCACCCTGATTCCAGAATAGATTTTTTTACAATAATATTTAAATTCATTTGTTTGCATTTAAGGTGCCAAAATATTACTGTTCCTCTATAATCCTACAGGTGGTGTGCTCTAAACTATTAACACACTTGCAAAGTTCGTTTAAAACTATAACTTTAGAAAAAAAAAAAGAAAAAAATGTTGAATCAGGATACTTGTAAAATCATAATATTTACAAAATACACAATACAAATCAAATCAGCACCTGGGTATCGTGATAATATCATATCGACTTGTCCCTGGTGACTCTCATCCCTAACTCACATACTGTAATGGCAATTCCGCAACTAGTCCAATTTTGATGTACTAGCAGTATTTTTCATGTTGGAGTGAGCTTTGTCTAGCATAGAATGAGCTTGAGTGTTGAACAATCCAACTGTGGGAGTAATTTAAATACGAATGTCCTGCAACTATAGAAATTGGACATCTACTGAGGCTGAATTTATTAATATACATCAATATATTATCTCAGATACAAAAGTGTGCTGGGGTCCCATAGGTCCCAAAGTACCCGACAAACAAGCCCCAGAAGTGAGTGGTTTTTATTTTCAGGTGGGATTGTGCAGTCAGAGGTGAAGCTCACGGGACAACAAAATACCACTGTCATGGCAATTAGACATTAGTGCATTAACCACATTCATTAACGCATCTTCAGTAATCTTGGTCAGTCTCTTTTATTTAAAATACATTGTCGATTATACAGCATTTGAATAGTACCCCAGAAGTTCTTTGCTGATCACTTGGTACTCGGACAGGGCATGCAATATACTGTATGTAATCATGCTTACTTACTGCAAAGCTATACAGTTTATGAAGTTTGGTGAGTGGTGCTTGTCACCAGACCACCCAAGTGTGTAAAATGGTCATAATCAGTTCAAATCAGGAATGTGAAGTGATTAAACTGCCTGCTTGTATACAATGAAAACAATATAGCACAGAACACTGAAGCACTCTCCAAATACCCTGGATCTTCAGTTACTTGGCTCCAATTTAAAAAGTCAACAATAGAGCTTTTAGCACTTTGATCCCACACTTGGTCTTAAATTGCTTTATAATGAACTAGTAGCTGTAAGGCTTATCAGGGCCCTAGGGGCAATCTTTTGAACAATGCGGTTGACATACTGATAAAATTAAGGCCTTAATGTTAAGTAACAGGACCACTGCCTCCAGAAAACATGTCCACATGAACTCAAGCTTCCAGTTTCCATCAATACACACTCACTATCCATGCAGTCAAAGATATCCAGTTAATGTTCACATCAAACAGAATAGGGGACAAGTGCGATCTCTGTGACTTAATGTACTGGTTTCATTATTTAAAAAAAAAAAAAAAAAAAACTTCTGATCTCCTGGGATTTTCATTCAACATACAACAGTCTGTACACATAACGATGCCATCTACAGAAAACATCCTGTGTGTGTGTGCAGGGTCTGCTGGCTGCGTGTTGATGGGAGAGATGAAGAGAAAGACCAGACTGGGCTGAGCTGACAGGAAGTCAAAAGCAACTCAAATAATCACACATTATAATTATGATGAACAGAGCAGTATCTCAGAACACACAACACATCAAACTTTGTCAGAGCTTGACAGGCGAAAAAAAGAAGAAAAAAAAAAACAGGGCTGCATGATTTGGTCAAAAATTCACGTTGTGGTTATTTTGACACATATACTGTATATGAGATTGTGATTTAAACTGCGATATGTAACCAGTAAATGCACAAGTTAGTATTCAAATGTATTTATCTAGGTTATATATTACCTGCTATGAATTGTGCAATTGCCTTTTGCGATTAGATAATTATACTGGTCCAAATCGTGATTTTGATGTTTATGCGATTAATTTGTGCAGAACTAAAAAAAGAAAAAAAAAGAAACATTGAGTAAGAAACAGCACTGTAGGTGGAAAAACCTTGTTGGCATGAGAAGTTGAAGGACAATGGCGAGATTAGTTCAAGCTGGCAGGAATGTCATAGTAACTATACTAATCACTAAATAATAACAAAATAATCACTCTGTAACACCATGGTGAGCTGTAGAGAAGGAGAGAGAAACGGATTAAGTTATGAATCACGATTCTTTTTTGTGCCGATTCATGTATCACCACTTTGACTCCGAAATCGATTTCGTGCCGACTGCAGGAGCTTCTGAGAAGTGCAGCAGAAAGGCGTTTTTTTATAGGGTTGCGTTATCAAAAGTTAAGAGTCTTAAAAAGGCTTTCATCACCTTTTTCTCTAAACTCTGCAAACGAATTAACCTCAAACCCACTCATTACACATTACACATTACACACTTCACATTACACAAGTCTTAAAACACCATATGTGCGAATTACATTCTGCCGAGCAGAAACACGTGTTTTGGAAGCCGTGTGTCCGTGTTAGAACCTGAGTTTGTCACATGCTCACAATTGCTCAACACCTGCTCAAGACTTCATAAGCGCTTGAGGATGTAAAACCTCACTGTTTTGTTGTAAACCTATTGAATAAGGCTAAGGTATAAAATTTCAACTTCCTTTTTTCAAGGACTTTAAATTGGAACAAAATTTAAAAAGATGTCATTCAGTATCGAGATATTTATAAAACTGCAATATTATTACTAGGTACCTTATCACCTAAACAGAACACTCACTCACTCATCTTCTATATCGCTTCATCCTGTATTCAGGGTCACGGGGTGGGCCTGGAGCCTATCCCAGGAGACATAGGGCACGAGGCGGGGTACACCCTGGACAGGGTTCCAATCCATCGCAGGGCACACACACATACACTCACCCACTCATTCACACATTACGGGCAATTTGGGAACACCAATTAGCCTAATCTGCATGTCTTTGGAATGTGGGAGGAAACAGGAATACCCGAAGGAAACGTACCAAGCACGGGGAGAACATGCAAACTCCATGCACACAGAGACGGGAATCGAGCCTAGCTGGGAATCGAACCTGGACCTTGGAGGTGCAAGGCCACAGTGCTAACCACTACACCACCCTGCCGCCTCAAACAGAACAGTTGAAGATTTAAAAAAAAACACGGTCTGCAACTGTCCAGTTTTTAATGGCTCTGTACCTATGATAACCTTTGTTCATGGCTGACACTAGTGGAACTTGATGTGGTCTTCGGCTATTATAGCCCACCCACTTCAAGCTCTGATGTTTTGTGCAGGCTGAAATGCTTTTCTGTGAAAGAGACTTACTATGACATTTCTGGCCGCTTGAACCAATCTGGTCATTTTCCTCAGACCTTTCCACAAGGCACTTCCACCCACAGTCCTCTCTCTCATTCATTTTTTTTATTTTTTCACACCATACAGTGTAAAAAAAATTCTAGAAACATTCTAGAAATACTCAAGCTAGCCCTTTTCGCCTTAAACAATTATTCTATGGTTAAAGCCGCAGACATTACACATGCTCTTCATTTGGATTTTTAATTTGTGCATTAAATAAACATCTTGACATGTTTAAGAAGTATCAGCGTACCTATGTCGTTAATACACAGTGCTGGAAAGATGATGGAGATGACCTCGCTAACTCTTTTCCACCATTTTCATATGATTATAAAGCAAGTTTTCTTGCAGCTGAACGGTTTTATGCAAATAATAGTGCAGCACTAATTGCTGGCTATTTCCATAATCAGACTCCTCTTATCGCAGCCCTGAATGCAGCCTACAGTACATGAGCTGCAGAGCTTCCACCAGCCTACATGGAGCTTCCACTCAGAAAACAATCGCCCACACCACTGGGCCCTCTTCCAAGCAATCTTCAGGAAGGAGAGAGAGAACTCCGAAGTGCTGCTTGCTCCATCAACCGCTCACCAAGCCTGCTTGCCAAGACTTGATTTCCAAGCATTATTTACTTTCTAAAAAAAAATCTGCCAGGCAGAAATTTCATGATCTGCCAAAGTGCCTGGTCTTCAAGACAGATAAAAGAGCAAGTTAAGACAAGACTTCTTTTGTCCATACACTCTATGAAAGGGTTGGAGGGCAGTGGAGCAGTGCTGTGTGATTATAGTATCAGTATTCTTCTGCTGTTTTCTTCTTCACATCTTTACAAACCAGACCTAGCATCAGAGGTTAATTTTAAAGGGATAGGCAGCGGATCCGCGGTTAAAGCCTGCAAAATGTTTGTCTTTTGCTGCTTTATCCTCAAGGGGATTTCATTTGTACTGAAGGGAACAGTTGCAATGTCTCTGCCCTAACTAAGCACACTGCAAAATTCCCAGTGTTGATTTAACACCCCAAGTGTTTATATATGACCTAATGGTCACGAATGTACTCTGAAAGTGTTAATTCAACACTCTGGGTGTTAATTCAAGACTAAGGATTTTGCTGTGCAGTGTTACTTCTGTTCAAAGCACGGCATGGCACCATAAAACTTTTTTTCCTTTTAACAATAAACCAAATTATCAAAATAATCAGTATATTCATAAACCAATGTTTATTATCAAATCAATGAGCAAAATTGAGCAATTTAAACCAAGTCCTTGATGAATGTGTATTTTCGGAACTGAGGCTAAACAGCAAGTTTCAATGCCCCATTCAGACAGCCGGTTCACTGCCCCATCACTTGGAAGCCGTGTGTCCGTGTTAGAAGCTGAGCATGGTCAGACGTGTGACATACACGTTTCAGACGTGTGACATACTGTGTGCAACGTGCTGTCGGGAAAATTAAACACCAGTCTGCAGCTAACCCACTGAAATAGATCATCAGTACACACTGCACTTAACTAAAGCAATGACAATGCACTGAAAGATCAGCTGAGATGGAAACTGATCATCTTTTTTAAGTATTTAAGTGCATCAGAGTGCAATTGACAGCACAGGCCCGGATATAGCTTTAAGAGATGCAGTAAGAAGAAAAAAAAATCTTTCCCAAGAAATCCCATCTTCTGCATTATGAATGGTTTATAAGAATTCCGTTTTGGCTATGATTGGTTTGGTTGCCACAGCTGTGACATGGGAGCCAATCCATGAGTGCAGAGGAGGGACTAAAGGCAGCTCATTCAACTGCCTCGATCTTAGAAAAGATTATTGCATTTAGTGAGTGATGTAAATGTGCAGGGTTAGCACCTTATCACTTAGTTCACCACCCTTACCAATTTGAAAGCAGTGTTATGTTCAGTATTTCCATCACATGTGCTACTGTGCTGTCAGGGTAAACGCCACGCCTACTCTCAGCCCGGTATGCTTCCTAAAAGCAAAACAATGAGGCAGCTCATCACGGAATTCACGGGTTCTGTGTAAATTACAAAATGCAAGAGAAGGCCATATACTGCTTATGCAATACTTCTGGAAAAGTGTTGAGCCCCTCTGATTTAATAGAATTAAATTAAATCAAATCAACAACTTAAAGAAATGTAACCAAATATTTTACTGTGATAGACTGCAAAGTGCCTAAAGGTACAATTTTAAAAATTGGCTGTTTATGTAACAACCTCAGCAGCAACCTCATTTCCCCTCTCATCTGTTTCAACCATTCAACATTTAGCATCACCAGTATTCAAATCATCTGTCATCATTTGTTCCTGTATCTCACTGGTTCATTCCTTAAGTTAGATGGTTTTTATGCTTGAATGTTTCATTGGACATTGTGTGTCTTATCAGACCAAAAATATTCCTCAGAAACTGGTAATGTATAGGAATTGGACTGAAAATGAAAGCCAAAAAAGTCCTTCATGACATCTGGAAAACTATTCCTAAAAATCACATTTTTATAAGAAAAGCTGTCTCTTTAAAAGCAAATATGAAGAAATAATGACTGGAGCAAGACTTTTTATACTGCACTGTGCAAAGTGATTCAACTGAGTTTTTCTAAGTTTAACAGTCTGGCATGCAACAGATTGTCTGGAGGATTAAGTGTTCAAAACATCTTATAGGGCATCACTGAATACAGAGGCTTTGCTTTTCACCTTCCTGCCTTTGAAGGACCACAGGACACATCCTGGATACGGCAGGGGGCCATTATCCACAGTAAGCATGCACCGAGGGAATCAGCATAATTACAGTGGGTGAAAAAGCACTCTGATGCTTATAGAGAACAAACTCCCTCTTAGTCCAAGTGTTTCAGACAAAAATCTGTAAGAGAAAATAGTCATTTCGGTGACAAACAAGCGGCACACATCCCAGTGCATTTACAGATAAGATTCTCATTTGGAACAGTCAGAGGAAAAAAAAAACATTTGATCTACAGTATTTGGTGGACTGGTTGCTGTAGTTGATACAAAATGGCACACTGAGGACAAAAACAGGTACGATAGTACCCCCAAAGGTAACCCTTACTTTTATACTATCCATACTTTTTTTTTTTAAAGGAGCCTATAGTGTTCCTTTAAAGCTATACTCTAAAAGGCAATTATGGACCTTAAAAGCATTTTAAGGTACCCTACTGTATTTGTATTTACATTTCCAGGTAAAATATGAAAATTAAACATTTTTTAAAAAGACAGGGAAATCACCCCAGCAACAAGGAATGGTACCCTGCAGTACCTTTTATCTTTTTCTCTGAGAGTGTGGAATCTTCACAAGGATGAGAAAATATCTCAAATCTTTAATGATTGTATGAAAGAAAATATATGAATTATACAGAAAGGAAAAAAAAACTGGTCCCCTTAAGTAAACAGTGTACTATTAAATGTAATTTTGTTTGAAGTGACATTATGTTCATTTAGAGAACAGAGTTCATCTAAGCTGCCTAGCAACCAGGCATGAAGGGTACATGCCCAGGAAATAAAACATTAATGGCTGCAATTTCTATTATCCAAGCAGGGGGAAAAAAGCCTTTCAGACCCCATCCACAATAGATTTGAGCCAAGAATGTATTTATTCAAGATTAAGTGACTCGGGTTGCAATAGGTTATAAATAAGGTTACATTTTACAGTAGATGCAGACACAAAGGTCTAAGGACTCCATGTCTGAATTTGAGTACAGTAAATAAGCTCCATTCCCCTGTGCTCCTCCATCCCCAAAAGGTTGTTAGTTAAACAGTTTGCTAATTAGCAAAGCTCATTCGTGATTTTGTGCTAATTACAGAAGACAACACCACATGGGGAACCTGAGTTAGGATCAGCCATGGCATGGCACCTGCTTGCAGTCAGAGGAACTTTTGTCACACTCGTATCCTGTTATGGGGGATGTTTCTGCTGGTGATTTGCTCGGCTGGATGTGTCAGCGTGTGTTTGGTGGAGATGCCGATGGCAATGTATCAGAGCGAGTGCAGCATTGGGTTCTTCACAGCATGCCAAACAAGTCAGTGAGGCCAAGAACGATGGGTGAGAGAAAGGGTTTGAACTCTTCCAACTGATAAATAGGCCTGAGGATTAAAGGGATTTCTCAGCACTCAGTGCATCATTGATGAAGCTAAACCAGGAAGAAACGGGTGCACTTACTGTACAGTCGTGTAGCAACTGCAGCTGAACAACCTCAGACTCACACTCACACCACACAAACAAGGGCTGCTCATACAAGGTCCTTCATTTAAGCACCTGAGTAACAGCATACGATAAATGCTAGTCAAAAATACAACATGAACACAACATGTGTGAAATGTGAACACAGGCTACTAATTGCCTTTGTTACACATCTGATTTTTTATTATTTTTTTTTGCAGACCTTGGCAACAAAATCTTGCTTAAAAAAGGTTTTTGTGAGCATGTCAGCGATGGGTCAGGGATTTTGGTAGCATATTTAAATGAAAGATGTGTAATCAGTGCTTCACTGGCTTAATCTGAAATACATCTGTGATCCTGAGAGGAAGGGGAAGAAGCACTGTGTCATGTGCAGAGCCAAAATATTGTCAAGCTGTTCCCTTTTCCCAAACCAAGACAGTTTGGTTGATGAAAATGAAACGAAATTGTTCCTTCGCGGCCTTTTTTTATAATGAAAAACAAATCATAGCTAGTAATTATTCACCTTTCTGCTCATTCAAAATGATTTTAAAAAGTCATGTTGCATGAAATGACAGCATTCAATCTGGACTTGTCTCCTCATATCTTCGTACTGTATGCACACAAACAGTTTTGAAGGATTGTTTAATTACATTAACAATATAATATTTTCGATTATTGTAACATCGTAATTAATAAAGTTTTCACTCCTACAAAAAAAATTTTTTTTGGAATGTCCACCTACCTAGCTACAATTAGCATACTGAACGAACAAATTCACAGAAATCAATTCAACGTTTTTGCTCTTGCCAATGCTGAATTAACACCCAGAGTATTGAATTAACAGGACATTTCCTTTCAGAAACCATGCTTTGGACTGCATTTTGAAATACTGTAGTTTTGCTATGATGGCTGAGGACAGCAGTTACTCTGGTAATTTTTAAGATTGCCATGAACAAGTTCGAACTATGTACAGTTGGTAGCCTCAACAAAATGGTATTCATGGTAACTAAAACACATTTCTTGTTATACCATTTCACAAATGACACATATAGTGCATGATTACAGAGGGGGTTCATTTGGGGTTGCACTTGTATCTGGAATCGCCAAAATAAGAATGGGTTCCCTTTAGAATCTGTTTCCTCTCAAAGTGTCTTCTTCATGTCTTCTTAGGGAGTTTGTCCTTGACACATGCACCTCAGGCTTTCTAATTAGGGATAAATAGCTATAAACAGCTATAAGTGTATAAATCCATACTTTTTTCATCTTTGTAATTTCTATTTCTATAAAGCTGCTTCATGACAATGTCTATTCTTAAAAGTGCTAAACAAATAAAACTGAATTGAACTGAACTTAATCACTTTTAATAGGTGTATTGTAATTAGAATAATCTTAAATAAAGCCTCAACATCTGGTGCTCCTCTGTTTGTAAGGTGAGAATACACCTTGGGCACCATGCACACAATCATTTACAACTAAGGGCAATTTAATCATGCCAATCCACCTACCTGCTTCATGTGATAGTTTCACTCATTGCATAACATACATTTGGTCTACCTTATATGTGATCCGTCATATCAAGTGAGGTATTAAGTCAGACAGGTGAGTTTGCTTTATGGCAATAGTGTGCAGTAGGTGAAACGTATAAAATTTTCAAATTCTGCAAAAAAAAAAAAAAAAACATGCGGCTGGTGAATTTTTTTTTCTGGGGCAATTCTGGTCAAAATCAGGCAGAGGGTTCCATCGTTCTTAGTATAATTACAGAATCCTCATTTAAATATTGTAAAAATACGAGTTTTCCTTTTCGGGATCAATAAAGTATCTATCTATCTAAGAATATAGCTATCTCTCTATCTATGGAACTGGCCATAACTCAGCAACCCATGGCCAAACTCACACTCACAGTAATAAACTTGGTATCAAAATGGAGCTTATTGAACCAGCAGTAAGAAAAATTTTGACTTAACACCTGATTTTATGTGATGGGTCACATATCAGAAGAGAAAGGCTTTAACAACCCTATAATGTTTGTTTGGTACAATGGTCTGTTATAAGGAATAATAAGGATCTTCTGCAGTATGGAAGCTGAAAAGGAATATTTAAGGGACATCTGATCAGGAAAACTAACTAAACACACTTAATGACCAAACCTAACAAAATCCATATGCATTGTCACATGCCTTCAAAGGAAATGAGCAAAGTTCAAGCTTCTAATCAGCTGCCACTAATCAACGTTTTTTTATCGCTATACAAATACTGTTGGCATCTGTGATCTAAAAGTATACTGTGACATTACTGTGCCAGTAAAGTAATTTATCACAATATACACAATTTATCTCAATGTTAGATCATCACATTGAAGAACCCTAAGCCAATGGTATAAACGACAGGGAAAATCTTTGTGAGATGTCATTAGGAAAAACCTGAAGAGGAACCAGACTCAAAAGAAAACCCATACAGTTTTGGGTGAGACTGAATAATAGGCTCATAAATCATTGCAACATCGAGTTGTATATAGAGAAAAAGCAAACAGTAGTAATGTGCCTCAAGAACATGTGTTAGAATGTTAGTATGATCATATTTTGAATAGGATTCCAGGGAATAAAAAAGACAAATGTTTATGTGAAGCTTAAGTGAAGTTGATGTAGCCTTGACGTGTGTGTGTGTGTGTGTGTGTGTGTGTGTGTGTGTGTGTGTGTGTGTGTGTGTGTGTGTGTGTGTGTGTGTGTGTGCATAAGAATCATTTCCCACATGGAAAAACGCCTACCCTGAAATTAAAGTGATCATTGTGCACTTTATCTTTATAGTCATTGTTACATTTCAAATCCCATGTGCCAGAGTCGAGTGCCAAAATAAAAGAAAAAAGTCTCACTGTCCAGTTATTTGCAGACTACTCCCTGGCATATGGAGGCTTAAAGTTTGTTGCAAAGTTGACAGAGACGTGGGGAAATTTGTTCGTTATGTAGGACTGTTACGATTTTGGTCTGTTCAGACATTGTTAAAGGTTCACAAGCTAATTTCTGCCTACTTTACACCATAGGTAGCTTAAGCCCGTTTTATACATACTGGAGTCTGACAAGATATCTTAGAGAGCAACTTGGGGAGAAAATGGTTGTTCTGTGACCTAGAAAAGGTGTTACATCGTGGGTGTATGGATTTGAGGAGAGCTTTGACGAGAATGAAGAATATTTGCTTGCTAATCTTGTGGTTTGGGAACGGCAAGCATAAAGATCACTCGTTCGTGAACGAGGTGCTCGAAGAGAGCTTGGTGAGAGCATCACTAATGAGGCATGAGAGAACTACGCTAACACCGCATGTGCCCCACAGCCCCTACCAGGAGTTCTCGCCAACGCTCTCGACAACTCTCTCCAACTATCTCCTGGATTACGTAGATCACTCGCCAACGCTCTCCTCATTCTCCACAATCTCGCCAAAAGTCCCGGCAAGTAGAAGACATGTTCTCACTGAACTCGTAGGACTTCTCCGTGATTACTCCTCAATCTCTCAGGCACTCCACAATCTCACTGTCGCTGTCCTGCTTCCACAGGATCAGTCAGAGAGCCCCTTTGTTGAGTGCCGCAGGAGTGGGCCAACGAGTGCCAGGAGAGCGCTACAAACAATTTGTACTGATTTTTTTTTTTTTTTTTTGTGAAAGAATCGAAAGATCCAAAAATTCCACAGCTTTTTTTGCAATGATTGACAAGATGGAAGAAATAATTGGGAAGTTTGAAAAGAGCCCTGTGAGAGCACTGGACTTCCAGGAAATCTGCAGCTGTGCGGCAATTTTCTCAGCAAAAACACTCTCGGTGAAATTTCTTGTCAGACTCTTGTATGTATGAAAGAGGCTTAAGAGCCCAATAACAGTCAATCAAATTAATAATCAAGTAAAATCCATGAGAATGAATAATACCACACCATTTTTTTTTATAACAGCTCAGCTTTTAACAACTCTGTGGGTTATGACAGTTTCTGACAGCTCGATAATGACCACCGAACTAAATCCGATTGCATTTCAGCAGGAACGGCAGTTAGAATCACCGCTATAAACATGCCAGCTGAATTATGATTTAAACACAACACTGTTCAAAGGGCTTCGAACGACTGATCCTGTCCGTTTATAGGTGCTGGGAATAGCAGACAAATCTCACCCCCTAGTCTAAGGTGCACCAAGGGGCTCATATAATGCCTGTCAGAGTCGTGTTTTTTTTTTCCTGTGGATCATCACGCCAAACCAACCTTCTGTGGCATCTCTATATGCCACGTTTACATATGTAAAGCACACTAAGAAGTAGTTAAAAAACTTAAGACACCTTTGAATTTTTATTTTGTGGATACAGCAGGAAAAGCAGCTGATCTTCCTCCCATACAGAAAACACAGGGGACTTGGACCTGACTCCCACACACTAACGCAAGGTCACACAGATTCCTGCTGCGAGCCAACGGATTCAGCATTGAACACAACACGGCACTTGATCATGTGGCGAAAGTAAAAACTGACGTGAAATTGGGCGCAAACCGAAATCCAAAATCAGATTTTTTTAAATTCTGGCAGAGTATAAAAGGATCCAGTTAATGCAGGTTAAGGACAAGTGCTGAAGCTCCAAATCCCCATCGCCTAATTTTGCAGTATTAAGTGTTACGAAAGAATGACAGATAAAGAGAATTTTTTTTATTTTTATTTTAAGTAAGAGAAGTAAAGCAGACTGAAGGATGGAGTGCGAAATGTCTAGGTCGGTCATTAGGCACGGTTCCTGAGCAGAGCGATATGTGTCTATGTCTGAGTGCTTAAAGCTTTTATCACAATTTATCTTTTGCTCGTGTGTATGCAGAGGGAAAAAACAAACAGTAAGCCATAAATAATCTGAGAGAGGAAGAGGAAGTAGTCACTAAGGACATTGAGCATGGGGACAAGAGATGGAGAGCAAAGGTCTCCCTGAAAAAGAGAGAGACCGAGACAGACAGACTGAGAGACAGACAGACCGAGAGAGAGAGAGAGAGAGAGAGAGCCAGGCCAATAGGGAGTATGAGAGGACAGCTGACGGAAGAATCAAAGTATGTTTGTATGTCTGTGTTCTAACGCTGTGGTAACATTAACCCACGGGTCTGAGGAAAGAAAACTTCACCACACCACCCCAACTGGGTTTTTAGAGTAAGGGAAGTCTGATCTTGTGACCTAGCATGATCATATTATATTTTGATAGAGGGTACAAAGCTCTTGCAAAACGGGTCTGCAAAACAGTCTGGATAAAAACATCTGCTAAATGCCATAGGACATAATCATGATTTTTTTTTTTTTTCTGAATGTATGAATGATTGATTAAATGCACATAATCAAGCATTTGAACTCCTATATTTATATACATGTGGTTTTGTGTGTGTGTGTGTGTGTGTGTGTGTGTGTGTGTGTGTGTGTGTGTGTGTGTGTGTGTGTGTGCATATGCTTGTGTGCTCGTGTGTGCGTCAAAAATCCCACAGAGAGTTTCACCAGTCCACAGCTGGCCTCGGCAGGACAGCATGGAGGATTCACACACTCCAGCGGGCTCCAGCAGGGGGCTGAAATGCCAACAACATGACTCAGAGCTTACACACGACCATGCCATCGGCAGGCCTCTGAGAGCTGCTGTGGAAATTAGCCCCAATGAAGTGGACGATTACATCTGCCCTCGTGTTGTGAGACGAAATTACATTAAACCTGCGAGGAAGCCGTTACGACTCTCCGTTTAGCCGACATAAAAAATATCATACTTCATAAAGATAAGACAATGAAATGTGAATCAGTTCCTACTCATTACTCTGAACACTGACAAAAAAGGAAGAATTTTATAGCTGCAATCGTAAAAATATATTACAAGCTGTGGTATTAATTTGAAATGTATTAAATTAGAGGTATAAGAGCACTCACATATCACTTTCTCAGATCTGATCTCTCTCTGAAGATGAAGACGGAAACACACTCGAAGGCAAAGCTGACCTGAATCACTAAGAGAGGCAAAGCTCTTTATTGCC